>CM062294.1:151267102-151525742 GCA_031216915.1 Pictodentalium vernedei
CCACTAGCGTGGCTGGCTTCTTCTGTTTCGGTTGAAAACAGTGAAATTTCTACCGAAACTAGCAATTCAAAGCACATCGCGTGTCACAAGAAGTACTCGAAAATTTCATGATCTCGATCAGACCACCACTTGGGGCGGTGGAGGGGTCCGCCCTCTTTACTGAGATTGTTTTTGGCATACAGATGTTTGAAAAGAATTAGTTCTCATTGACTCCTGTTGTTGAATGCCTTTAAAAAGCCCTTCGAATTGTCTCGGTTTCTCAACTTAATCATTCAAAATCTAGCTCGTGACTCCCTCAATGGAATGGAGCTCCTAGATCCAGGAACGGACTGAGCCAAGAAAAGTTACCGGGAAATGCACCAAGAGGGGTCACAGACCAGGAGAAAATTTAGATTTTTCGAACTGAACGAACTCGGCTTTCTTGCATCTGAGCGATCAATGGTATAGTCCCACAAGAGAACATGTCGATGGCATCTTTGTACCCTCTTCATCGATCATTTGACAGAAATTGTTCTAACTGGGGGGGGGGGGGGGGGGGGGGGGGGGAGGGGGGGGGGGGGTAGGGAAGACCATAGTTCGGCCTAATCGGAGAAAATATTGGGGGTTTTTTAAATTAAAGGAAAGCTGTTTCCTTTCGTAATAGTGATCAATGGCAAACTGGACTGTTGGTATATCGAAATGTCCTCCAAGTGGACAGCGAATGGCAAGTCCACATAGAGAATATTTCGATATACTTGCACTTTTGGTCATTTTCACGAAATTTCACGCACCAACAGGTGTTGGACTGCAGCAATTTTGGGGGCCCCGGTTGGGCCGAACCCAAAAGTGGGCCCCACCGGGAATTTTTCGCGGTTGGTCCATACGTACAGTCAGCCTCTGCTTTGATAGTTTCACTGAGGTGCCGGTGAACTATTTTTGGACGCAAAGAATAAAAATGTTCATTTATCCAGGAAAAAAATTCAAGGTGGGAAATGACCGTCATTTGATATGTATACAACGAAGTTTTTGATGGACTTGGGATGGGGGACGCGGTGGCGTTGCGGGTAAACGGGTCTCGCGTCAGATCACCGAAGTTAAGCAACGTCAAACCCAATTAGTCATTGGATGGGTGACAATCTGAGCGATCGATTCGGACTCCCGCGTTGTGTCCTTGGGCAAGGCACTTAACCCAGATTGCCCACATGGGGGCTCGATGACGCCGTGTACTAAGGCGTACCGCACGTCGACGGAGCGCATGTCTTCAACCAATCTAACCCTGCCTAGGCTGCCAGTGTGGAGTTACGATGTTGGAGAGCTTGCAGCTGCTCGTCGTTGCTCGGTTATTCTCTCCGGGTATTCCAGCTTCCTACACCCGAAAAACTGTCACCGGCACGATATGACCTTGGCTGTTAAAGTGGCGTAAAAACCTCAATAAATAAATAAATAGACTCGAGATAAGCTAACTTGAACTAGTTGAATCTGGAAAAGTCAGTCGGGGTATCTGTAAGAGGTCAGTCTAAGTTACCTGAAAAGTGTTTCCTCAAAAATGTTAAGCTAACACTTCCTAATTCGGATCACTTCAATCTCTAACGTACAAGGCCTTAAGTTGTTAACCCCATTAAACAAAGCACAAGGTATTGACAATTTGTTATTTTAAATTTTTTTCTTCTGATTTTTCGAAAAAATTTACAAAAACCGTAACATGTGACCCGTCATAAGAAACGAACACTTTCCAATAGCGGCCCACATGATATGATTTGGTTTGAAATTATTTCAAATGTTTCTTTTTTTTCAACCAACTCAGTTTATAAATTGCGCGGACGAATGCCGCCGACTCGTTAGATAAACGGTTAGTTGCGTTTATTCAAGTGAGAAAAATGTAATCTGTTTTCTGAAGGTAAAGAAATGTGAACATATCTGTGGAAAAATATTTTAACTGTCGCGGAGAACGAACCATGTGAGCTTACGTTCGTATTTTTGTCTACAAATCACTATAATAATAACTCAACAAGCGTTTCGTAAGGATATGCTTAAATCCCAGCAATGTATTGTACACGCATGATCTGTGGCTTATGCCAGTGGGGAATATCTATGGGGGACATCATTATCTTGTCTGGTGCGTTTATATATTACCTCTCCCAACAGCTAAATCTTTTCCCATCGCATTTAAATGCGCGTTTATTAGGGAAAACAAGACGCATGGAATGCCATAATATTGGAGGGAAGGGCAAGATGTAAAATAACAGAGTAAAACGTCAATAAAAGTACATGAAGGATGCATAGTACCTTAACCCCATTTGACGGTTTATTTTATTTTTTTATTCACTCCTTCAAAATAGACGTAGATAGTTAATTCGGAACGGTTCTAACTAAAATAGAACCGTTCCGAACTAACTATCTATGTTTATTTTGAAGGAGTGTGGGCCCGATGAGAATCCGGTTGGAGGTATCAACTGAGCCGTGTCTCTACCAGCCAGTAGCGCTTACATGTATATATATTTGTTAGTGTGTGTGTCGTCTACATGTATATGCGCGCAAACGTCAGTGGCGTAGATAGCTTTACGCTGGCGGAGGGGCAAGCCCAAAATTTTCCGACAGACCGAAAATTTTCCGACAGTGTAACAACAACAACAAAAATCCAAACAAACAGAAAGAATGTGTTGTTTACTGCAAATGTACTGAAAATTGGTCTTTTTTACCTCAAATTTACCCAAAATGGCATGTTTTTATCCCCAAAGCCAGCATTTTAATGTTATTAGGCATAAATGCGCCTAAAAATGGTCCCAAAAAATTTCTGACAAAACTTCAAGTGTGGGGGGGGGGGGCCCGCCCCCCGCCCCCCGCCCCCCGGCCTACCCTTTATCTCCGCCACTGGCAAACGTGCGCGCATATAAACGTAGATAATATGCATATGCACGTAAATGCATATTTGGTGGATGGACAAGTGTGTGCGAGTTGACATAACATGACTAGTTGTGACGTGGCACTTATGTTAGAATGCTGACATTGTTATATTACCCCGTGTACTTCTGTTGTTTCCTGTATATACAAGTGTATTTGTGTGCCATACCCATTTTTTGTGGTAGTGCAATAAAAATTATCTGATCTTACCTTATCTTCATTCGTTTTATGTAAAATAAATTTTAACAGGCGACAAGTGAACGATATGACGAGAAACGAATACTGGGTAGTTGAGTAGAATTCTTACTGTTAATCCTACAGATCTAATGGGCAGTGAATTATCTTCCGAAATGCCGCCTACAATGGGATAACCCTTTACCCAACGTAACGGCCAAAAACGGCCAACGCTATTCACAAAACTCACCATTCAATTTTTGTTACTTTTTATTTTTTGTCACAAAAAAACATAGCATATGACCCCTCATTGGAACGAGCTCATTGAGCTCGTTCCAATGAGGGGTTATAAGCTATGTTTTTGACGCAAAAAAATAAAACAATTAGTGCTTCAAGAATTTTATTTGCAAGTGTCGTCTGCTTTTCGTGTCAGGTAAAGGGTTAATTAGTGTAACTAGTAGGGTTGGGTGTTTTTTTCGGTTCGGTTCCGGCTTTTGCGGCAAACCGGAAAACCGAACCGTAAGACGCAGCAAAAACCGGCGAAAGGTTGCACTGTGTTTGTGCACAAACTGATCAAATTATGTTACCTGGAGGAAACTAGCGCAGCGACCACCAAGGATTCACGACATTTGGTCTATCCGACAAAGGGGCGAATACGTCATTTTCTTGTTGTCACCATTTCTCCCTTGTTGACTCTCCTCCGGACGAGTCAATAAGGGAGAAATATTACAATGAGATCACAACCTAGATTAGATGAACATTCTTCATATGTTACCCTGATTTATGGGTATTTGTCTGACTGAATAGGCTTAGCAACTTCTAGAACCTCCAATAATGATCAAAGGAAAGTTAAGTTGAACCCAATACGGACAGGGCTTTTGTGGTGGGTGGTGTAGTTCAAATTATTGCGGATTTTGTCCAAGTTAAGGAGCCCGAAGTTTTATAACATTAACTGTTCTTAATACATAAAAAACCGAATCGATACAGCGTTTTTTTCTGAAACCGAATCGAAACCGAATCTGAAAAATCAAAACCAGTGCTCAAAATAACTTTTTTTTCTATGTAGGGTCCTGCGAATATTCGAGATTCGATTCGATATCGATATCATACGTATGCTTCGAGATTGATCCCGAATCAGTCTCAGGATTCGATTTTTCCGAATTTCTCGTACTACCTTCAATTTGTTACATTTCCAACAAAAAGAGGATAAAACTGTCATTAGAAAATTTATTCGTGTAGGCTCAATTCCTATTTATTTGAGTAATTGACAATGTTTAATTGTTAGGTAAGGTGTGAATTTGGCCCAGAACATTATCCATAGTTTTGGTTTTTGAAGGCTTAACTTGTCACTATTCACGTTCTTAAGAACGTGAATAGTAACAAGTTAGGCCTTCAAAAACTAAAACTATGGACAATATGCCTAGCTGTTTCAGCAACGGTGCTACAGAGAATATTTAGTTATTGGTGTTTAAGGTATTCACTCCGTCGCGTAAGGGTCATCACAGTGTTCCGTAACTTCCGTTTGATGCAATATGAAATAACTTATCTTTTAAGATTCGATTCGGGATTCGATTCGATGTCGATATCAGAGACACGATTCGATTCGAGATTCGATTCGAAAAGAAATTTGTGATTCGCAGATCCCTATTTCTATGCGTAGCAAAATGCAACATATTTCCAAAAAATGAATAGCATTTTGTAAAAATTGCATAGCTATTTTCGTATACCAGAGTTATGTTATGATGTTTTGTATTGAATTCTTCTAAGTAGATAGAATAGTTTCCATCCATTTCTGGGCATTTCCAAATGATCTGCAACACATGAAACATTTACTATGCTTTTTTTAAATGATCTGCCTTTGACGGTTGCATGGACTTGGATATTTTCAACTGACGTCTTGGTTGTTTAACAGAGTTCTCAAAATGGAAGTTGGGGTGTTTAATTTGTTGGGCTTGACGTTATTTTTAATGGACATTTTATGCACAATGTTGTAAAAACAGGAATAATTTAAACCAATAGAATTCATCTTACATATGAAGTTGCTGATGATGCTTGATGGAGAGTTAATCTGGGTTATGCCTGGAATGTTCCACAATCAGAAGTAAAGCATCTGTGAACTAGTTTTCAAATTTGTTTGCAAATTTTCATTTACATTTTGCGATACAAGATAATCAACTGCAGCCTAATAGGCTGCAGTTGATTATCTTGTATCGCAAAATGCTATACATAATTGGACATTGTGCAGCTTTTTGCAAGTTTTGCATAGCAAAAAGCGACGCTACACTGCTTATTTTGAGCCCCGATCAAAACCTCCCACCTCTTGTAACTAGGATTTATAATACATTAAACGTATTAACGCAGATTCTATCAGTGGACAGAGTACCTCTTGCTTCCATGTACCGTGGAGTACTCAGTCACACACGGAAAACCAGGTTTCATAATCACGAATATTATGAAACTCAAGCGGTGACAGATCGTCATTCATAAGTCCTATTGTTCCAGGGCTATGTTATAAGTGTTGAGTAGCACGGAAGAATTAAGTGTATTGTTGAAATTCACTCGATTGGTCTAGGGGAAACCATTTATAGTGAAGTAGATACCCGGACACATTCTACCAAACTTGTCAAAATGTTACCGTACCTAAATTGCACTGTAAGCAGGTGAGGGGTGTAGTTTCAAATACATTGGAAATTTAAGCTGTCAATTCTGATATGCTACTCTGACCCCACCAGTGGTGTTGGTACGTAGTTTTTCGGAGATTGACGAATAACTGTCGTCGGTCCATAATACTGTCACTCATCGTGGTATGAGTAGGCAAGATTGGGCAATTCTTAAGCACCTCGTGATGGTGTGACGTGGCACACCGCACGTACGCTTCCCCCAGGCCGAAGCAGAATTATGCTGGGACCTAGCGATAGCGTATAGGGACGTGGAGGTACCTCGAATGAAAAGGGTGCCTCATGTCACCTCACCTAATTGTGCAGCTTGCTGATTTGCGCGAAACTGCGCCGTGTTGCTCAAGGCTAGTCACGTATCACGGGGTATTTAACTGCCGGTAGCAAGCTGACAGAGAAGTCTAATCTCGAACTCGTCTCCGGATCTTCTCCGATCAAGCCTAAACAGTGAACGAATAAACTGGCAGAAGAATGGTATCTTAGCAGTAACCGCCACCCCAGGCTGCTGATATTGAATGATTGTTGTACAATGGAGCAAATAAAATAACAGAAAACGTGGAAGAAGTGTTTGTCTTATCTTTAATTACGAGAGAAATTTTCTTTTGTTTTAAGCTTACTAACTTTACAAGGATTGGCGAACAAGTTATGCATCTTATATTAACGCTTCTCATAGGCCCACTGGCGCAGCTGTGTGGGATGACCTTCGTAGCGGTAACTTCGAGGCCTCGCTCTTCTCGAATACTACGAAGGGATCTTTAGTCTGAGCGGGTTGTGTCTCTCTTCGCACACAGGACAGCCATTATACGTCCTCACCCTATAGAACAGCATCAACCCCACCATCAATGCTGACAGAGAGTGTTCGGACACCTCGAGAACTTTCCCTGGCCAAGGACTGATACCGGGATCAATGGCTTGGAAGACAGCGCACTTATTCACTCGGCCACCACTCTCTGAGCCTAAGAATACAATACATGAAGTTATGTTTGGATCAGTATTAAACCCACAATTGATCCTGACAGAGAGTGTTCGGACACCTCGGGAACTTTCCCCGACCGAGGATCGATCCCGGGACCTCTGGCATGAGAGACTAGCACACTTATCCACTCGGCCACCGTTCTCTCTTCTTTTGCCCAACAAGAATCAGTGCGACGTACTCGTTCGTCCACGTTACTATAGAGCTCAGGCAAAAGGGAAGAATGTATTACCTCTTCCAACACCAGTATGCAGAGAGATAGAGGAAGAATTTTGAACTCGGTGGTACGGACCTACAGGGGCATCCACACACTGATATAATATACTAGTGGTGGCCCGTGTGTCTTAGTGGTCTGGTAGGAATGCAATGCACAAAGCTATCTTTGGGACCCACGCACCTTCACATTGAGAAAAAATACACATTCCTGTCTTCACATTAACAATATTGTTTCGGCTCGATGGGGAAATTTGTTAGCTGTGGAGTAAGATAAAAAACGTGCTTTCTTGTCGACTTTAAAGTCCAAATCAGAGACAAATCGAACGCGAGAATCTCTGATCACATCTTGAGAGTAGAGAGTTTAAGAGTCCGTACGCCTCTTCCTGCTAATTGCCGATAAGATTGCAATGACGGGTTGGTAAAGATAATGTTGGTCTAATCTTTCTCTCTCTCTCTCTCTCTCTCTCTCTCTCTCTCTCTCTCTCTCTCTCTCTCTCTCAGTGATGGGTTCGTAAAGACAAAATTGGCCTGCCTGCCTGCCTGCCTGCCTGTCTGCCTGCCTGCCTGCCTGCCTGCCTGCCTGCATGCCTGCCTGCCTGCCTGCCTGCCTGTCTGTCTCTCTCTCTCGCTCTCTCTCTCTCTCTCTCTCTCTCTCGCAATGATGGGTTCGTAAAGACAATGTTGACCTATTAATCTCTCTCTCTCTCTCTCTCTCTCTCTCTCTCTCTGGAAAACACTAAGGGCGGAGGACACGTGCCTCATTTGGTGACTTTGGAAATAGACTGCCGTGGTGTAATACACTGTCTGAAAGGGGTCCTCTGAGGTGTTTCCAACAGTGTATTACATCGACGTATACCATCGGCTTGGTGATAAAATTTCATGAAATAACCTGACGTATTGTGTTATGCTCGTCCCAACATTTGCAGTAACACTGGTGAACATATCACCAGTATTTCGTCTTTCTATTCATCAACCAACATTTCAGAGATTTATTGACTGACCAAGATTAAGGTAGCTCTTTCCAGGTTTTCTACAGTCATAAAACGGCGGCGCGGTGAGTAAAACTAAATTTCCAACCAAAAATGTGAAGTGTGCGATGCGTGTGTATGTGTATTGGGGGGGGGGGGGGGGGGGTGCTCCTTCTGGCCTTCAACAAATTCCACTCCGCGGTAGCTGAGCTCCAAAGTTCAAAAGCAATGGTTGTGGGAAGGGGAAATTGGGCTGTGAGTCACTTCGTTAAAAAAATATATTTTATTACGAGAGAAGTCTGCAATGTTTCTTTCGTAAACAAGTGAAAATAACAGTTTATTGAGCCTCATTAACCCTTTACCTAGCACGAAAAGCAGACGAGACTTGCAAATAAAATTCTTGAAGCACTAATTTTATTATTTTCAGCGTCAAAAACATAACTTTTGACCCCTCATTGGAACGAGCTCGTTGAACTCGTTCCAATGAGGGGTCCTAGGCTATGTTTTTGTGACAAATAAAATGAAAAAGTAATAAAAATTGAATGCTGAATTTTGTGAATAGCACTGGCCGGTTTTGGCCGTTACGTTGGGTAAAGGGTTAAGACTTATTGTTTGAAAGTTGACACCCTGCAGAAAATAAATTCGAAAGGTCACCGCCTCCTTCCTACCAGGACCCTGTCTCGGTTTCATACGCGTAAGAAAGCTGACATTTCGTTTTGTGACAGTGATGCGGGTCAAAGATTACTATAAATCCGCGATGAATCTGCATCTCTCACATAGTACACTAAATTAACGAGCATACTGATTCAGTGGAGTGGCCACTTCTCGCTTTGGCAAGAGGAACAATACTTCTATTTTAATGTGAGCTTGAAAAGATTTGGTTTCTGAAAGTTACGCCTTCTCAGAAAAAGTTTAACTTTAAAAAAACGGACGTTAAATTTGTAGTATTTTCACCATTGATTTCAAGTTCAATTGTACACTCGTTGACAAGATGAGGGTTGCAATAATAGGTGCGGGTTGCAGCGGACTGGCAGCAATAAAATCGTGTTTGGAGGAAGATTTTATCCCTGTTTGTTTTGAAAGAGAAAATGACATTGGAGGATTGTGGAATTATTCGGAAACTGCGAAATATGGAAGTGGAGGAGTTTACAAATCATGTGTTATCAATACGAGTAAGGAAATGATGGCATTTAGTGATTTTCCACCACCTGCCGACTTCCCAACATTTATGCCTCACGAATATGTTTTAAAATATTTCAGACTATATGCTGAACATTTTTCTCTTCTTTCTTACATAAAATTTTCAACATCTGTATTAAATGTTACGAAATCCGATGATCACGAGATGAGCGGTCGATGGGCGGTGACGTACAATAAAGTGGGTACACCGGGCGGAGTGACAGAAAATTTTGATGCTGTTATGGTGTGTAGCGGGCACCATACATGTCCAAAGATGCCAAAATACGATGGACTTGATAGATTCAAAGGTCCAAGAATTCATTCTCATGGATATAGAAGACCACAGGAATTTGAAGACAAGCGCGTTCTCATTGTAGGTGAGTGTTGAGCATGTTTCGAATACACGATACCTTTATAATGTACCCATATTTTTTCTGTTGTGCCCGACATCACTAAAATTGATTGATTCTTGGATAGTCCTCGTAGAGAGTTTTCCAAGAATCGACGACAGGTATAGAATCAACGAAGAGGAAGAAAGGGCATCGTGTTGTATTCTTATTTTTTCAACTTTTACACTGGTATTTTATAGATCCAAGGGGTATCGAGTCTTCCATTATAAAATCAAATGATTGAATTAAGTACTCATTGCGAATAGACAGAGTATTGATTGCCCGGGTGGTGTAGGCAGTGTTGACGTCACATCGCCTAGAAAATGGTCTTCGACCTCCCTCAGTTTTAAAATCAAGTTTGACCCTGAAAATATTCCTTTTTCAAACCATTTAGTTTTGTTTTGTAGCCGTCACTCGGTGTAATACGCATCCATAGGCGCCGGGATTAACCCTTTACCTAACATGAAAAGCAGACGACATTTACAAACAATATTCTTGAATAACTCATTTTTTTTCATTTTTTGTCTCAAAAACATTGGTTATGACTCCTTATTGGAACGAGCTCGACGAGCTCGTTCTAAAGAGGGGTCATAACCTATGTTTTTGAGACAAAAAATGAAAATATAATGAAAATTGAATGCTGATTTTTGTGAATAGCCCTGGCTCTTTTCGGCCGTTACGTTGGGTAACGGGTTAAAGTTGGGAGGTGGAACCCCAAAAAATTAAAATAAAAAAATAAAATGGCAATGTGCCGAGCTTAGAAATACCGGAGCATACATGCCACTTCCCCTTTTCCTTAAAGTTTCAACCCGAGACTTGAATCGAAGCTATATCTGGTGACTTATTTGAACTTATTTACGCCTGCTTTTCTTGAAAAAAAATACACTTAACAGATAGAGTGTGAAATTATTTCTGAATGTCAGAATTTGCTCACATGTCTTTGCTCGGTTACATTTTATGGGAAAGTGCATATAGGCAGTTTCCCATAGATTGTATCAATTAAGGCACACCTGTACAGACTGAATAATTCCACTTTGAAGAAAATATTTGCGGTACCTACACTTCAGAGTAAAGCCCAAATATGGGCTACCAGCACTCTACCGGTGAAGAAGGACCAGTAACAATTTGATCCAACACCCCCATGGGCTGTAGGATCAAATGATTACTGTCATTCGGCACAAATGCACAGTGCACTTGAATAGTTGCTGTAGCCATCATCATAGCTGACAATCTCATTCAGAAACTGAGGCAGAAAAGGTTGTTGCATGGTAGCAAGCCAGTCAGCGGCAGAGTTTATTTGTTTTGTTTCGAATTTTTCCTCTTTTTAATTTAACATTTTTTCCAACATTGGTTTGATTTATTGGTTAATAATACGTAGATATTGGTCATTTTTTCATTATTTCAATAGAGCTTTTCCCCGCCCTAGCTCGGCTCTGCAAAGCAAAGATAGGGAGAGTGACCCCCCCCCCCCCCCCCCGGACCTTCGGAATGAAGTTCTCATGTACGTTTCTTGATTTCAACGTCCTCCATTAACATACTACGTAGCTCAAGTTGGGTTTTTTTCTTTTATTTTTTCCGATGAATGATGTTAACTTCTGACACTGATTCTTGGAAATTCTTGAACGGACGAATTAATATTAGAGAGTATAAAATTGAAACTAGACAAAATTTTAAATCCCTACCTACCACGAGCAGAGGACATGATGTGCAAACAAAATGATTCTGAACTAAAGATGTTCGTTTAATTCCCCACAAAGTAAATCTTCTGTTTCGCAGCCATTTTTTGAAAAATGGCATGTGGGCGGGCGGTTTTTTATTTTATTTTTTTTGTATTTTTGTAATTATTTTCTTGCCATCAGAAGTTCATGTTCTTGGTTTGGTTTTATGTTTTAGGCCTCATAATCTACAGAATAGCATGGGCGGTGGCGTATTTCATCCCCTGAATTCAAGAAGGATTTGCAAGGCCTTGTTGCACACAAGGGATAAATTTATCAGTTTTATTAACTTGGGTAAAATATCCGACATAAACCATTTAATTTTTATTTTTTTAAGTTTTGCATTGGTTATAAAAAGAGAGCATGCGGCAGCCAAAAGGACCATGTGGGAAGGCCTGGTAAACAGATTTTTAACTTTTAGGCTTAATGCAACTAGGAACCAGGAACGTTGCTACAGGGGAGTGTGGGGTGCCCCCCCCCCCCTCCCCCACACACACGCCATTTACAGTAGTTGGAATTGAAAATTCGAAGCCCCACCCTATCCGAGATAATCAATTAAGTCTTGTTTGTCGAAGCTCATTAAGCTGATTAAAGTTCCTGCTGCATAATGAGACACAGGCATGGCCACAGGTAGAATTTGCTGGCCAATGCATAAAATTTTGATAAGATACTGTCGTTTATTCCTGTGTATTGACACACTGACATACTCGCATTGTTTTTAACTGAGGTGTTTTCATGTAACATATTCATTCGCATAAAGTGCGATGGGGGTGGTGGTGTCCTGCCCAGTTTCTGCAGTTTGCCTTAGAATAGAAGGCTAGGGCAAAATTGGGGTAGATGTAAAAAAAGCTGGAAACTATGTTTTAAAATTGCAGGTTCGGGGCTGATCGGTTCGAATCGTTGGTCGAACCAAAAATTAAACCCTATCCAAGCCAGAAAATAAGCAGACTGTCATCTGCAAAGTGAGGTCCCCAGAGGTTGAATTTAGCACAGCAG
Organism: Pictodentalium vernedei; assembly: GCA_031216915.1. Lineage (NCBI taxonomy): Eukaryota > Metazoa > Mollusca > Scaphopoda > Dentaliida > Dentaliidae > Pictodentalium > Pictodentalium vernedei. The sequence continues at coordinate 151,279,268 of CM062294.1, forward strand.
GGTAGCATCACTAAATTTACCCGGTGTGAATCTCAATCTGAATCATGGTCTCAAATCTAAACAGAAAGAGGTACCCAGAGGATAAATTGGCCCACTGTATGGAACAGCATCATCAAATTCGCCCTCTAGGGAGCTCATTCTGCAAATGTCAGACTGCTTATATTCAGGCCTGACCCTATCTATCCATTTTTCTCTGCCTCGCTTCCCCTCAGGCCCTTGCCGGAAGAGTAAATAATTGCTAACTGTCACATTGAAATACTACCCGTTTCGAAGTCATTGGAAATGAATGAAACTGTTATCCAAGTGAAAAGAATCGTAAACCGAAGTAACGGCGCAAATTCGTCTGGGTGGATATACGTGACGTAATGTGGAGTCATGCCTCAGGTGAACGTGCCATTCATCATATTTTAGAATGGGAGTTAAATGAAGCAATCACTCAAGTCCATTAGACAAATTTTACTAATTTGACGTAATTTGGTGTTGGCTTTGTTGAATTTAGACCAGGTGTGTAATACATTAGAAGAACAAGTGAAGTGGACTGAGTGCTGTAAGTGTTTCTCTCATCTGGCGTGTGTACTCAAGTCTCTCTCTCTCTCTCTCCTCTCTCTCTCTCTCTCTCTCTCTCCAGAAGCTCAAAGATGGAGGCACACCTTTAGCCCCAAATAATTTTTCTAGTCGGGACAGTTTCGTCTGAAATGGCGTCTCAGGTATCTTGCCTGTAATTATATGTACGGTACTTTCTTACAAGACTAAATGTGATAGAGTACAGTCGCCGTGGACTGGTCACTTTCCACTGGTGGTCAATATGTCCACAGACACAATAATATTAGATTCTAAATGAGAGGCGAGGGGAGAGCGGGCACACCTTTAGCCCCAAATAATTTTTCTCGTCGGGACAGTTTCGTCTGAAATGGCGTCTTGGGTATCTTGCCTGTAATTATGTACGGTACTTTCTTACAAGACTAAATGTGATAGAGTACAGTCGCCGTGGACTGGTCACTTTCCACTGGTGGTCAATATGTCCACAGACACAATAATATTAGATTCTAAACAGTAATTATAGGAATAATCATCAAAAATGTAATTAATGAAGCACCGTGTACAACCCAGTGCTTCCTTCATTAATTAAAATTTTGCTGATGATGATTTTTATAACCTGGTAAACGTGTGTGTGGACATCACTGTCAACGCGTGGATTACGACCATTCCACTGCGACTGTTCTGTACTTGGACTTTTGACGTACTCTCAGTCGGCCATACAAATGGACTGTTGCGGCACTCGATTCGGGCGGTTAAGGGCCTAGAATGCCCAACCTGGAATACGGTATGTAGTACTGAAATGGTTAACCGGATAACCGGTTTGAAACCTACCTAAACGATTTGAAAAAAACAACCGGTTATCCGAAATATCGATAGTGATCGTCATTCCACGGTTAAAGCGTAGTAAATCTGTCTCTTCTCCTTTGGGATAGATTGCACTTCGAAGTAGCGCTGAAAGAATATTGAGAAATAATCGACTTTGGCGTTCAAGTCTTTGTTGATGATCGGCAATTTTCGTGAGTACTCAGTAACCTCAGAAACTATTCCGAAGTATGTATACAAACGAACGTTGTCGTGTACTCGACAACGTTCGTTTGTGTACACACTACGGAATAGTTTCTGAGAATACTGCTTTCCAATTCCTGTAGTTTTGATCCCAGATTCGGTGAAATAATGGTTACGGATAACTGGATATTATCCGGTTATAGCTCTCGGTTAGTCGGTTTTGAAAATGAGCCAACCGTTTCAGCCGTAACGGTATGTGTTAATAAAATAACAAACTGCGTAACGTCGATAAAATGTATAATTTATTTATACAGAAATAAACCTATAGAAGTCTTGGTCCTGGCGGTCTAGTATTTCAACCAGATTATCGGTACCAAATAATTTTGTCTAGTCGGGAAATTTTTAAGACAAAATGGAAGGATAACTTATCCGTTTGGGGTGCCAAAATCAAAATGGTAATAACTTGGTTTCCCAATTTGTAATCTGCCGGAAAATTTTTATTGGGTATCAGAAAATATATATAGGCTTTCCCCCTCACCAACGAGCAGCTGTCTACACTCCTGCACATGGCATCATTCCATAAGTAAAACAAAGGTGCACGCAGGGACGTAGCTAGAAGGACTTCAATGGGTATTGAGTGATCAGTTAGATTTCTAACTGGAGTTGGGATGCCAGCACGACATGCCGTAGGCATGTCCCGAGGGTCGCAAGCCCGTGTTGGGAGGAGAGCTCGAGTGGGTGTATCTGCCTCTCGATGGTGGGAGTCCAGGAAAAAAAAATAAATTTTTAAACCACAGAGATGAATTCTGAGGCCTCCCTTTGGCTTGATTCTAGTCATTTTATTCATAAGAAAAATGCATTTCCCCAGGTAGGTCAATGAGTTTTCTCTTGTAAACACTGACCAGACTGAACAAGGACTACAGACTGACTGCTATTCAGTCAATACCCACTCCTTCCAACTGACTGCCAGTCTATAGTCCTTGTGTAGCCTGGTCATTGTAAGGGAAAAGGAACGATACATTCGAAAAATCGGACAGGCCACAGATCCGGAATTTTGGAAGATTTTGTCAGCTGATTAGCAAAGTCGGGGAATTTGATCAAAAAGTGAATTTTTGTTGAAAACTTGACTCAACTCCGCCACCAACTCGTTCGAACTTCTGTCGTCAGTCATTTAAAATGTTGGAATCTGGAATTGAACGGAATCCAGAGGCGGAGCATAGCGAATGACTAACACCGGTAACCGTAACCGTTCAGCGATCACAGTCTGAAAAACTGTGATCACGAGTTGAAAATCAAAGCGACTGGTCGGATTAGTCTGAAAAGTTGAAAACACGGAGGAAATTGATTTCTTTGAATTTCCATCTATTGGAATTTATACTTTCGAATTTCTTACTATTGAAAATTATGATGATTATTGGGACAATCACACCTCCTGTCGCTACGTGCCTAGGAACACGCCTACACGGTATGGTTATTCCTACAAGAACAGATAGCGAACCCAATCCATACAACCGAAAGTGACGTCTCCTCACTGCTCTCTATTTTTGAATGAATAATGACACTGGAACAGCTAAAGCACCGAAGGACATTCTTTGGGAGCGCTGTGGTGCAATGGTTACGGCATTGAACTTCAAAATGAAAGGTCCGCGGTTCGCTCCCCGTCAGGGGTAACTGCGTTGTGTCCTTGGGCAAGGCACTTAATCCCTATTGCCCACGTGGGGATACGGTGCCGTTGTGTACTAAGGCGTACTGTACGTCGATGGTGCACCTGTCTTCAACCAATGCTAACCTGCTTGTGTGGAGTTAGTACGTTGGGGAGTCTGACAGTTGCTCGCCGTTGCTCATCGGGTACTCCGGCTTCCTCCACCCATAAAACTGTCCGACACGAGGTGGCCCTGGCTGTCGAAAGTATCGTTAAACACCATAAATAAATAAAGGGCATTCGTTAATCTGCACACTAATTTTGTCTTCGTCAAAAAGGGTGCGATTATACTTACAAAAGAGAATTATTATCTAAATGTATTGTTGAGCAGAAAATGATACTGTAATTTTTTATTGGGGTTTAACAACACTTTCCACAGCCAGGGTTACCTTGTGTCAGACAGTGTTATGGGCGGAGGAAGCAGAAGTACCCGGAAAGAAGCACCGAGCAGCGGCGATCAACTATCAAACTCCTCAGTGTACCAACTCCACGCACGCAGGGTCAGTATTGGTTAAAGGCAAGTGCACGATCGACGTACAGTGTGCCTTAGTACATAGCTCCCACTAATGTGAACCGGCCTGTGAATTGGTCTGACTTAACAAAGTATAAGGGATGCGGTCTGGCGAAGCGCCCCCACCTCACCCCACCTTCTACTTCTTCACATCCTTATCCGTAGGTGACATCATCGCGATTCACTACACTCGAAAATCAGTTGGATTAAAACATCAACCCAAATCAACTAGGCTGAGTGAATATGAAACCGTTTGGGTTCATATTTACTCAACCCAGTTGACTGGGGTTAATTTTTAACCCAACTGACACCAGAGTGCACCCAGGGGCTATTTTGAAAAGCGTACGGTGCATCATTCATGCATCATAACAACAGGACACACGCACTCGCTACATATATGTGAGAACATATGTCCCTAACAAAACTTGACAGGAACAAACTGACCCGGGAAGATATAAATGACATTTCTGCTCCACTTCTTTCAACATTCTATATTCAAACAAAGACTACTGTCTGACGAATAGATAAAATAATAAACATACCAACTTGCCGTAGTCCATTATAGCACGGCACCTGTCGGACAGAGGACGTTTGCATTGACAAAAAATGCCGGAGGGCATCCAAACACCACCTGAATGTAAATCACCAGCAAACAGAATTTAGCTTGGACAATGTCCAGTGTTTGTATTATGTTTTCTTCGAAGACTGTCGAGAACACATTTTCACAAGCGCTGGAGAATTTTACAGATATTTTTAATCACCAATTAACTTAATGTTACAACCCAGACCGGACATCGTTATTCGCGAAAATCTCTGTTCACTATTTTTTCTTTTTCCCCATAAATATAAAGCTTGTGAACCCTCATTGGAACGAGTTCGTTCCAATGAGAGACCATTAGCTATGTTTTTGAGGTATAAAATGAAAATATTTAGTTATTCAAGAATTTTGTTCTTGCAATTCTCGTCATCTAGCCGTGTTAAGTTAAAAGGTAAAACATGATACGAAATAATTATATTACTTTAGAGGATGAAGGCGAAATGTCAATTCAACCTCAAATGTAATAATGCCTCAAGTCCCTTATAGCGTTTTATCTACTCATGATCATCAAGCGCTTGAAATCAACATTGGGCTTTTTTTTTAATAAAAAAAGTTAATGCAATGCTAATTCACTTGAATTCTGCGATGGTGCCAAAAATTCGGCGAAGGAGTAAAAAAGTTAGAAATCTGTTTCTCAGGCCCTCCCGTACGATCATTTTGGCTGCCACATGCTATCTTTTTGCATCCAATACAAACTTTAAAAAATGAACATTAAATGGTTTACATGTATGTCTGATATTTTAACTGGAGAGTTTCTATTTATTTATTTATTTATTTATTTATTTATTTATTTATTTATTTATTTATTTATTTATTGGGGTTTAACGACATTCTTGACAGTCACCTCGTGTCGGACAGTTTTTACGGGTGGAGGAAGCCGGAGTACCCGGAGAGAACAACCAAGCAACGGCGAGCAACTGCCAGTCTTCCCAACATACTAACTCCACACAAGCAGGGTTAGCATTGGTTGAAGACAAGTGCACCATCGACGTGCAGTATACCTTAGTACACAACGCCACCGTGCCCCCACGTGGACAATGGGGGTGAAGTGTCTTGCCCAAGGACACAACGCGGTTGCCGCAGGTAGGATTCGAACCGAGGACCTTAGTAGTATGTCTCTGGCTTTTCAGGTATCATTTGAAGGACCTCGGTGAGGGACCTCGGAAGTGACGTTATGTTACGTGACCCAGTGGCGGCATGTTGTGTTGTAATGACAGTCCGTGTGAGGGGGCCATGTTGTGACGTTATTACTATAGTGAAATGTGGTGTTAGTGCGCATACGCAGCGCGTGTTGTTAGGGGGATACGTGTTTCCGTCATCCATTTTGTATACTGGGGGCCGCTATCTTGGTTTCTGTGGTAGCACGTGGTTGTTATGCAACTTATGTTACTACCCAAAAGCCTCGCATATACTACTCGAACGACTCGAATCCCATCGAGCAAATGCGCTTTAGAGCAATTGCTTGATCGAGTGACTCGCACATACGACCGACTCTTTGCCTCAATGAGAAAACAAGAGGGGGGGGGGGGGGCTCTCGGTACCATGGTATGGCGGTCCTAACAAGAATTCTGGGAGGAATCCGTATGAAATAAAGTCGTTTTTGGTAATTTGGATGGATTGTCGGGTTGTTTGTGGTAATTCTACGAAACGGGAAATTACTCTTGTACAAAGGAACATACCCTCTCAACGTAGCCCTGTCCTATTGTAGGCTTCTGGGTAACATAACAACGGCAGAAACACGTATCACCCTAACAACACGCGGTGCGCACGCGCACTAACACCACATATCACTATAGTAATGACGTCACAACATGGCCGCTCGTGCGGGTTACCGTGACGACATAACTGCCGCCACTGGGTCACATGACATGAGGCCCACCACCGAAGTCCCCCAAATGATGCCCGAAAAGCCCGAGACATACTACTGACCTCTCGGCTTGCAGGTTGCTGCTCTACCCACTGATCCACCGCTCTCTCAGTGGAGCGTTTCTAAAATCCTGGCCAATAAAATGAAATAAAATAATCTCAGGCGGATAAGTGTTAACTGTCAAAATAATACTCTCTACAAGTTCAATATGAAACAAGGTAATGTTAAAGGTGAACATTGTAATGTCTTCATTAAAAATAATTTATTTATTTATTTATTTATTTATTTATTTATTTATTTATTTATTTATTTATTTATTTATTTATTTATTTATTGGGTTTTAATTACACTGTCATACGCCTAGGTCACATTTTGTCAGAGAGTTTTACGGTTGGCCGGAGAACCTGGAGAGAACCACTGAGCAGTGACTGACCAACTTACTAATCCCTCGAACCGGGCTAGCATCGGTTAAAGACGTGTGTCAGTACCAGCGATGTGCAGTATGCGTCAGCACTCAGCGCCACCGTGCTTTCGCTTTGGCAAATGGGACTGCATAAGTGTCTTGCCCAAGGACATAACGCAGGTGACAAGGGATAGGATGGAACCCTACGAGCTTTTTATTCGAAGTTTAATGCGTTAACCAATGAACCACAGTTCTTCCAATGAGTCAGAGCACGCGATGCAGGGCTCATATTTCTCACTGAGCCGGTTCCAGTGACTGCCATATTTGTACAATTGTATTGACAATTTCAGGATATTTAAAGTCATGTTAGCCTTGTACTGGTTAATTTTCTGCCGTTGTGTTAGGTAAAAGGTTAAATTGACTCAACTCTTTTCATGCGAATCCTACCAATGGTGCGACGAGAATCTACATGGATTCTCGCTTGTTTTGTTGCGCAAGTCGATTCTCGGATTCTCGTCGAAATATAAGCTCTGAGATGAGTATTCATTGTGCATCATAAACATCTGAAAGGGTCAATCGTTTATGAACAGGAAAATATACCCCGCCCTGAAAGTATAAAAGTGCTAATTGCAATGCTCAAGCATTGCAGTTTGCGCGTTTATGCTTTCGTGGAACACTATATGGCAGAACGGGGCGCGTTGGCGTTGAAGTAACCGGATCTCGTCAGATCACCGAAGTTAAGCAACGTCGAGCCCGGTTAGTCCTTGGACTGAGCGATCGATTCGGACTCCCGCTTTGTGTCCTTGGACAAGGCACTTCATCCCGATTGTCCACACGGGGACACGACGACACCATGTACTGAGGCGTACTGCACGTCGATGCTGCGCATGTCTTCAACCAATCTAATCCTGACTGTGCTGCAGTATGGAGTTACGATGTCGGAGAACTGGCATCTGCTCGTCGTTGCTCGGTGGTTCTCTCTGAGTACTCCGGCTTCCTCCACCAGTAAAACTGCCACCGACACGATATGACAATGGCTGTTAATATGTCGTTAAACCCTAATAAATAAATAAATAAATAAATAAATAAATAAATAAATACGGCAGAACAAGTTCTAACAATAAGTAATCCATTGCAGTTGGTTTCGGCGGATTGGTGGCTTTTCAGACGCAAGTCCGGAAAAGGGGATTTAGGAACTTTCAAATCCTACGAGTGGTGAGAGGGATGTATCAGATCCATAGTAGTGGGATCGTTCGACTCGGCGGATTTTCTACGATTAAGCCCCTGTCCACTGATGTCGAAATATCAAAATTTCATGCTTCAAATATATCTCACAATGCAATTATAAATTTATCCAATTCAATTTTAATTTTGTTTCACAGAGCTCAATGAGTTCTGTCAAACAAGACTGGATTGGTTAAATTCCAATCTGCATTATGAGGAAAACCTGCAGCATGAAATTTCAGTACGCAAGATCCGTGGGGACATGGCGGCGCTCTGCACTAAGGCGTACTACACATTGATATTGCTCTTACTGGTGCAAAGTCTGCTTGTCTCGGGTTAGTAAGTTTTAGAGTCTGACAGTTGGTCGCTGGTTCTCTCCGAGTACTCCGGCGTCCTGTGTCCGCAAAACTGTCCGGTACGACGTGACTCTGGGTTTTTTTTTGAAAGTGTCGTTAAACTACAATAAAACACAACATCAGTGTGCCGTGAGTAAACCACAGGTTGAGGAATTTACATCATAAACCGAAATGTGTAAACCGTCAAGCTAGAGTAGATTTCGACCAGGCATGTTAAAGTACCGCCGGTACCAACATATCCGGTACCGGTACGGGACAGAGGCTGTCCCGTCGAAACCTGTACCAGGACAAGTCAGCAATTGGGTGACATCACAATCAGATGGGAGAAATCCGTATTTAAACCGACCCAATCCCCAAGATCACAAAGACAAACATGACATCGTACCAATTATTCTGCGGCGACATCAAAGTAATCATAAAGCACGAAAATCATGCTTTATGATTACTTTGATGTCGCCATTGAATAATTGCTTTGACATAGCCGATGACCGTGTTTTCATTGTCTTTGATGCCACGTTTGGAAAGTTAAAATGATCAGCCTTATCGCGCCGATAGTGCAGACAGAACATGCCCATTTAAAAAGTTTTGATATGTTCATTCACAAATAAGCTGAAAGTATGTCGTGTAAGTGTGCCATACACAATTCGTCCCTTGAGTTCCAATGTGTTCTATGTGCCAGTAGGCACATAGAACACATTGGAAATCAGGGGACGAATTATTAGCCCGTTTACAATCGTTCAGTAGGAAATTTTCCAATAAAATAATTTTGTCCCGGTACCGGCGGAACAAAAGCTTCAGTACCGGTGCCGGTTGGAGCATGAGGGAACCGACGGTACCCGTACCGGTACAGGTACCGGTTGACATTTCTGATTTCTACTGATTCAAGGTACCGTACGTTTTCGTTAATTATAGTGCACTAAACTTATACAAGTACAAGTAAACAGCCAGCGCTATTCTCAAAACTCGCCAATTAGCTCGTTCCAATGAGGGGACATAACTTATGTTTTAGAGACAAAAAAATGAAAATAATAGTTATTCAAGAATTTCTTTTGCAAGTGTCGTCTGCTTTTCGTGTTAGGTAAAGGGTTAAAAAGCAACAAAAAAAATAACAATGAAGTCCTCATTACACCCACGGCAAATCGTCTTCGTTTGCGCGCACGGATACATGGCCCAGTTGTGGATTGCATAATTCATTTGTGAAGTTATCGTTTATAATCAAACCCGGAAAGCCCATAAATCACACTTTGGAAAGTAATAAGTAATTGTAATATGCATGAAATACTAAAATAAATCAAAACTATAATACCCAAACTGTTACCGTGCTGCAGTGGACTAAAAAAACGCCATTTAATACATTATCCCGGATGATGACGTGCAATCTATCACCTCTCCCAACGGCACTGTGTGTGTATTTCGGGGAGATATTGTTCCTATATACAGAGCTAGTAACACACAAAAAAATGCTAAAGTGTCTTTCTGAAAAAAATATATATAAAGTCAGGGACCGATCAGGACTATTTAAAATGCGTTCTAGCCTCGGAGCCTATTTTTTCAATTCATGCGCCAGATTTCAATTTTCGGGGTCACACTGCTGTTTGTAACACACACTGCAAGTATGTAATAGCTCTCATCATTTTCATTTAGTACACTATAGCAAACATTAATCTTCACTGTGGTTTCTGATCAAGTCTTACCTGCCTATTTAGGCAGCCAAGACTTGATCAGAAACCACAGTGAAGATTAATGCTTGGTAATTAAGACTTGAAGTATTAACTTAAGCACTCTACAACAATGATAAATGATAATCATATATATAATACATGTAAGAGTGTCTCTCTCGATTATCCATCAAAAGAATATCAAAATATGATCTGAGAAGTTACGCGCCAACTGAGAAGCCTATTTCTGAGATTTAAGAGCCAGGTCCTGATGTTTCAGAACCAAATACGCACTGGCGCATGCCCAGGTCGGTCCCTGTAAAGTATTGGCGATGACTGTCCTCGAAAAATGGTTAACCCTTTACCTAACATGAAAAGCAGACGACACTTGCAAAAAAAATTATTGAATAACTAATTTTTTTCATTTTTTGTCTCAAAAACATAGGTTATGACCCCTCGTTGAAACGAGCTCGACGAGCTCGTTCCAACGAGGGGTCATAACCTATGTTTTTGAGACAAAAAATGAAAATATTTTGAAAATTAATTGGCGATTTTTGAGAATAGCGCTGGCCGGTTTTGGCCGTTACGTTGGGTAAAGGGTTAAAGAACAGAAAAATAGGATGGGGGAAATAAAACTCGATGCTTTATCAAGTGAGAAACTGGACAGTTTGGGAGTCTCTAAAATTAAAGGCACAAGTCACATGGCGACCTCTATTTAGTCAGTCTAGTCTTTTTGGAGAGGTAATAAACTAAATGGATATGAGGTTGTTTTCCCGAGGTGTGCTTGATGATGGGAAAGGGAGAAAACGTTTGTACTGTCGCCAATGTGAATTAAACAGGCTTTTGTGACCCGAAGCAACCTAGACATAACGCATCAAGGGAAATAACTCAAAAAGTGAAGTCAACGATGAAAGATGACTCTTGTCATAACATTTTACTCCGTTTGTACTGCCGCATCGTCCCAGTTGAAATTATTTTCATCCTTGTATTATTTGGAGAAAACGTAACTCAAAATTCCTACATCAAAAATTCGAAATGGAAGCTTTTTCCAATGAAAAAACAAAATGGTGGACCATTTCAAGCAAGGTTGACATGATTAAACATATTTTATTTTCAAACAAGAAAGCAAAGGGATTGGAGGACAAGTGCTCAACAACAATCCAGTATGTTATGATAGCAGCTGACAATGTACAAAAATAACAATGATTTCTGCAGATTAAAAAGAGAAAGGAAAAGAACAAAGACATTAACGAACAAATTTGTAGCACAAAGATAAGGCAAAAGCGAAGGGAAAAGGGCTCTAGTTAATTTAGATATATTGATTAAATAATTGGTGTATAAAACTTTCCACTAAGCTAGGCCATTTTGGTAAGGGGTGGGTTGGCTCAGGGACTCATACACACATTCACAGACTCACACGTTCACCCACACAAAAATCACCCACACACACATGCAGATCCACACACTTACACACTCACATACATCCAGATCTTCTTCTATCCCGACTGCGGCTTAGACAGGTCAGTGGACAGAGAGCAAAGTGCAACAGGACAAATCGAGGCTGGTTAGACACCTTTTAAGTCAGGAAGGAGCGCAATTAGTAGAACACAAGTTATCCCTGACGAAGTTTGGATGACGGTCATGACTGCAGAAACAGGATCGCAACCACCTGGGCCTGTCAAGCTTCGTGAGCTGGACTAAGCTTAGTGTTCCTTAACCACATAGAGAAGTATCGAAAAATTATATATTTATACGATAATTTAAAAACGGTTTCAATCGCGGATAAATCTTTGGACATTTTTGAACAAACATTTGTTTTCATCATTACTCAGGCTGGCAACGCCATATAAACAGTTGGAACGTATCTGTAATGTGGCACGGTCGAATGCTCTCAAATAATTCATTTCAAATCGCGTTATACTTCGGACATGTTATAAAAAAGTGATGAGCGTCTTCAACGGTTTCCCCGCATGAGCACGAGGATGTTTCCGATATATGATTCTTGAACTTGTGAGCATTGAGATCACGACATTCATTTCGAATCATGCAGTGAAGAATGTTAAGTTTTCTTCTACCCACATTAAAATGTGTGGGAGGCTTATAAATTAGAGGACCTAACTTTTTGAATTCGAGCACTGAAGCAGAATTCTTTACTGACTCGGGTAGAATGTTCCAGATATCAACACAAGACGGGACGAAGGAACGCTTTAAAAGGTTAACATGGTTTTCGTTACACTGAACTAAAAAAACATCTTGGCAGGGGCCTACTCCCTGAGGGCCGTGTTTCGTTGAGTGACTTCTCGAAATTAGCTTGCGATTTCAAAGTAATCAAGCATCAATTAATTTTCTTTGAAACTTAATACCCATCCCATATGAATGATTTTGTTGTTGCATTTTGTCGTACAATACTTCTGCTGTGGACTGGTCGCTTTCCATGGGTGTGCAATATTTCCAAGGACGTAATAATATTATATTCCAAACACTAATTATTGGAATAATCATCAAAAATTTAATTAATGAAGCATCGGGTACAACCCGGTGCTTCAATAATTAAAATTTGCTGATGATTATTTTTATTGCCTAATAAATGCATGTGTGGACATCACTGCCCACACGACCGATCCACGGTGAGTGCACTGTGTGCCCCCTCACTTTGACGGTCTGGCGAAAAGAGTTTTGTGTTCTGTTAAAAACTTCAATCGGGGGATATATACGATTATAATTTAAACAAGGTGCAACGCCACCGGTATCACCCGCCAAGAAGTGGTTTACTAAAAAGGGGACAAAGTTGAAAAAGCGGGAAAAGGCGCATAACTCTAGAAACAAATGGACAAAACCTGTTACTTGTGAATATCCTTTCCCCCATGGTGGTCTATCAGCATACCAAAGATCATTTAAATCCAACATCTACTGACTGAGGTATGAAGGTCCAAATTGTTACGGGCGGACAGACGAAAGGACAGAACCCACTTCTATATCCCCCGCAAACTTCGTTTTGGGCGGGGGGGGGGGGGGTGGGGGGGATAACTAACCACTCGAAGTTCCACTGGTGATTCAGCTTGGCATTATATTTTTCAGCAGGAAAACATTAAAAATTGAACAGCTTCGTTGACCTGGAGAAAATTTAACCACACTGTGCTGTGAGGTATGGATTTTAACGTTCCCCTTAATTTTTAAACCACTCTACCGGGATTAGGAGGTTTAATTGGTTTCCTATTCTCGCCAAATTAATAACAGTTTGACACGTCGATGTTATAAAATTAAAACCCTTCGATTATTTTTGTGAAGGAATATCTAGTTTATGTACCCAGGACCCAAATACTTCCAATATTTCTTCGACTCAAAAATAAGAATTTTATTTATATAAATAAACATAATTTCGTTCAGGGTCCCATTAACCTGACAATAATTTTGCTTCTTTTTCCTGGATAGGTACATTGTGAAATCAGAAGTTACTCGAGAAATATTGTTTTATTACATTTGTTTTTCGGAGATTCTTATGAATTTGGCTCTTATTAATAACTCGTCATTCGGAAGATGGGTATACCATGAAACAAGTTGAAACAACCATTTAATAACTGCCCGTGAAAAAGTTTTCATCTGCTGTCAAGGAACAAGCTTACATAAACGACGTAACTGTGTTTGAATTGTAAAGGTGTACATCCACAATCTGGAATAAAATTTTGTTTAAACTAAATTAAGCCTTAGCCCTTTACCCAACGCAGACTATTTCAAAATTTATTATTTTAAATATTTTTAATTTTTTTTCAAAAAAATTCAACAAAACCATATCATGTGATCCCTCTTTAGAACGAGCTCGACGAAATTTTTCGAAAAATAATATTTTTTTTCAGCTGCTGAATATGCATATTACGCCTGCGGGTGCGGGCGATTCGTGTGGTAAAAGGGTTAATAGACGTTTTCCGAGATCTGGTTTTATGAGCGTATTATACACACGGAATGTCATTATCAGTGTGTTGTGGTACTTTAGGCAGCCGAGCGCGACGATGCTCATGCCACTCGGGCTAGTTTGTTGATAGTCCAAACAAATTGTACTCTCGTTTGAATCGTAGATGCAGTTCAGTCGTGGTTGATGAAAACACCCCCTCCTGCAACTACTACAGTGCGGCCGCCGTGGTCACTTTCCAACAACCCGGTGCATTAGTTAAAATTTTGCTTCTGATGTGCGGCGGCTGCACTGTACTATGGATAAGGCGATTTTGGACCTTATTGTTGCACAACGACGTCGACGTGACCGACTACCTCGTTCACTGGCGTATTTCATCCAATTTATGCATTTATATATGAGAATGGCTACACGTTTTCATATTCTCATTGCTACAGATCATATAGACATATACACATAGACGCAGCATTGATAAATTTGAATCAAGTGACAGATCTGCTGGATTGTCCGCCATCAATATTCTGGATGTTGTGCGTCGAATCGCCAAACTCTTTTCGAGATCTGTGCAGTGATATCGGAGAATATATTTTGCAACAAAGACATTTCCAGTATATTAACCCTTTGAACACTGATGGTATCTTCCATGTACGTCCAATGGAGGTAATTGGATGAGTCCATATTCATTATTTGGGGTAAGACCAATTAATATTTTCAACGTGCAGCCTTATGGCTGCACGTTGAAAATATTGATTAGCCCACACATTTACCTTGTAGCCATTCCACTTAATGACATATGACGTAGCTTGTGACCCGGCCGGAAAAACGGCCTCTGGGGTTCAAAAGGTTAATATTATACGACCTGAAAGACAATTATTGTTAAGTCTTGTGTGGCTGCGACATAATTTAACATTTGAAGGAATCGCCAGGTCTTTTCAGTTGTCGATCACTTCCGTTCATGCGATAATTCACCATGCAATTGGTATTTTATCTGAGGTTGTCACCCCTAGAGAAGTTTACTGGCATGATCTGAACGTTTGGGACACGTTAGAAGGTACGTAATGACAGGCTTACATTTATATAGTCTAAACAAATCAAACGGTAAAGCTTTGTATTTATCTAACTTAGTGGCCCAAACTGTTGGAAAAGTAGCTGATATAAGATTGAAAAGATATGAAATATATTTTTCTATCTCAGTGGTCCGGATAGTCAGAAAATAGCAGATTTAAGACTGAAAAGATATGAAATATCTTCATACTTTCTCATCAAAAACATGCAGATATGGATATCAATGGAGTCCACTCAACGAACAGGTTTCATTGGTATCAACATTTGTATGGTTTTATTTATTGATTTTTTGAAATGTTCCAACTAATATAAAACTTAAAAAATTAAAGGGTTAAACCTATATGTGTAAGATGGACAGCACATACGCTAGGTGTCACATGTGTGTTAGGTATGTAGAGAGTATGGGCTCTATTCACTTTGAGGCTGTGGGTATGATGGTCAAGGTCACATTAACCAGCATTAAATGACTTAAACTTGATTTCCGCTCTCTAATTACAATTATCCGGGGCCAGTTTTAATCCAAGAAATAGGGAGAGGGTGGACCCTATTTAATTTGGGGCTGCAGGTTTGAAAGACAATGTCATAGTTACGTTCAGCATTAAATGCATGTGTTCTTATTTTGCGCTTTATAACTAAAGTTCCACAAACTTCACTGACAAACCTTCATAGAGTGTTTTTTGGGGGAATAAGCCACCCTCGGAGACCCTCTAGTTTAAATGATAAAGGGACTGATGTTTATGGCAATATTGTGATGTGACTATCTATTGCCAGCCATACATTTATTGATTTTTCGACGTGCATGAAAACCACAACGCTCCATCCACCAATTCCCAGGGGTGGTGGTAAATCCAGTTTTTATCCGACAGAGGGCTAACGTTCCCGACGAGCATAGAGCTGGCTTAAGTGTTTGACGACAAACAATGGGTGGGGTGAGGTAGCTAAAATTTGCGAAAGGGGTCTAATTGTTCGATGTCCGACAACGAAAAATCAACTACGACTTATTTCTAAGACAGAAGTTCTGTAATTCTTGCGACCATCATGTTTATTAGCCATCACAGCCTAAAACAGGCGAGGATTTCACAATAATAGTAAAGACAATTTAATATATTTCCAGATCCGTGCCAGGTTTTCCTGATGCTGTTGGCATGCTAGAGTGCACAGTCATCTGAATTAAGCGACCACTGGATCCTTCACAGGGTCATCATTACAGGTGGTACAAGAGTTTTCATTTTGTCAACTGGTTAGTAATTAGTGGATGCTCGAGGGTTTCTCGTACTAGCAGTTGTGGTTTTGTCGGCCTGATGTCAGATGCAGACTGTCTTCGACAGTCACCTACAATCGGACACGGACAGACTTTGCCTCTTGGAACTGGTCAGACTTTAATGGCTGACGCCACTTTTCCAGCAGGCTAACATATAATTACCTCACCCCATTATACTCAGCACCATCCAGGTCGACGGGTACTGAACTGCGCTTTTAGCCAGCAAAGAGTTGGCGTCGAGTACGAAATCAAAGATCTAAAAGTGTATCGTGCGGTTGGTGGGAAATATAGGGCATCCCGTGGATTTCTGCCTTGCGTTACCAAAGCAGTTATTGGCTTAACTAACAGACAAAGGAGACATGTGAATCAAGAGTGGTTATTAGATTGAAATGTAACCTTTTAGTTTGTTATTGTTTTTCATTTCCTTTAGCTAACCCCGTGGTTAGGGCGTGTGTGCTTGTTTGATGATATTGAAAATCATCTCTCTCGGCATACTTTGGGTAATCTGTCAAGTTTTGGATAGCACCATCTAAAAGCTTTCATTATAACAGAAAAACTGCCTTTATTCTGGTTTCGTTTGTACATCCCTCTTCTCGAGTAAAAATATTGCCGTGTGTCATAATGCAGTGTGCAGCAATATATTACGGCAGCGTTCTGACGCCAGTTGATGTATTTTTTTACCTGTGCTAAGTTGTTATAACAAGTTAACTAACTTGTTATAACAACTTAGTAACTTGTTATAACAACTTAGCTATCTTGTTATAACAACTTAGCTATCTTTTTAATCATTGCCCCCCTAGGTCAGTTTGTCCCTTCCTTGGGGCTGAGAGTAATTGGTCAAAATGCGTTTAACCCTTTACCTAAAGTAACGGCCAGCACCGTACACAAAAATCGCTAATCCGTCTTTTTTAATATTTACATTTTATGCTTCCAAAACATAGGTTATGACCCCCTCATTCGAACGAGCGCGTTGCGCTCATTCCAATGAGGGGTAACACCCTGTGTTTTGGATGCAAAAAATGAAAATTTTTAGTTACGCGAGAATTTTTTTGACGAGTATCGTCTGCTACTAGCGTTAGATAATGGGTTAATGGGGGGGGGGGGGGGGGGCTCAGTTGGTAGAGGTGCAGGCTGCAAGCCGAGAGGTCCACGGTTCGAATCTCACCTGCGACAACCGCGTTGTGTCCTTGGGCAAGACACTTCACCCCCATTGCTCGCGTGGGGGCACGGTGACGTGTACTAAGGCGTAGTGCACGTCGATGGTGCACCTGTCTTCAACCAATGCTAACCCTGCTTGTGTGGAGTTGGTATGTTGGGGAATTGACAGATGCTCGTCGTTGCTCGGTGGTTCTCTCCGAATACACCGGCTTCCTCCACCCGTAAAACTGTCACGGTCATGGTTAGCCATTGTGCAGAAATATGTGACCTTAAACACCAATAAATAAATTACCGGATATTTTGGTGTTGATGGGTGGCCTCAACCGCCCCAATCGAACCACATTTAGGGGCCCTACTAAGGCCCCCAAAAAGGCCAGTTACGAAATATCACCAAAGCAGGTTAAAATCACGGGATATTTTGGTGTTGATGGGTGGCCTCCGAGGAAAAAAGAAGATTGACACCTCAACCGCCCCAATCGGACAACATTTAGGGGCCCTACTAAGGCCCCAAAAAGGGCCAGTTACAAAATATCACCAAATCAGGTTAAAATCACGGGATATTTTGGTGTTGCTGGGTGGTCCCCGAGGAATAAAGAAGATTGACACCTCAACCGCCCCAATCGGACCACATTTAGGGGCCCTATTAAGGCCCCAAAAAGGGCCAGTTACAAAACATCACCAAAGCAGGTTAAAATCACGGGATATTTTGGTGTTGATGGGTGGCTCCCGAGGAATAAAGAAGAATGACACCTCAATCGGACCATATTTAGGGGCCCTACTAAGGCCCCCAAAAAGCGCCAGTTACAAAATATCACCAAAGCAAGTTAAAATCACGGGATATTTTGGTGTTGATGGGTGGCCCCGAGGAATAAAGAAAATTGACACCTCAACCGCCCCAATCGGACCACATTTAGGGGCCCTATTAAGGCCCCAAAAAGGGCCAGTTACAAAATATCACCAAAGCAAGTTAAAATCACGGGATATTTTGGTGTTGATGGGTGGCCCCGAGGAATAAAGAAAATTGACACCTCAACCGCCCCAATCGGACCACATTTAGGGGCCCTATTAAGGCCCCAAAAAGGGCCAGTTACAAAATATCACCAAAGCAAGTTAAAATCACGGGATATTTTGGTGTTGATGGGTGGCCCCCCGAGGAATAAAGAAGATTGACACCTCAACCGCCCCAATCGCACCACATTTAGGGGCCCTACTAAGGCCCCAAAAGGGCCAGTTACAAAATATCACCAAAGCAGGTTAAAATCACGGGATATTTTGGTGTGATGAGGTGAATTTTATCATACTTGCTAAACAGAGATGTGACTAATCAGTGTATGTAACATATGGATATGTTTGTTCACTATGAAGGGATTTAACAGAATTTGTTTGGAAAGAAACCATTTGTAATTTAAAGGAGTAAAGCTGTGTAAAGCTATTTTTTAATTTATTTTCAGTTAGCGTTTCGCCATACACACGCAGAGGTGATTATAAATATTGAAAGCAACACTCAAAGTAATGTTGAAATATAGTAGCTAGACGTCAAAAAATTATCAAATTACCCACAGTATTCCCGGAAAAGAGTTCTATCCATGCCATTGGATACAAGTACCAGTTCCAGATTCATGTATGCTCTACGCCATGATTCTCGCCCAAAGCTGTAAGAGCCATTAAGAATGGGACTTTGTGAGCTCACGCCATCAATCCCTATTTCTGAGCTCCCAGTGGAGGCTTGGGGGGGGGGGGGGGGGAGCTAACGGCCCCTAAATCAAAAATCCAAACTGTCACTTATTACTTTTATTTT
Source organism: Pictodentalium vernedei (assembly GCA_031216915.1). Lineage (NCBI taxonomy): Eukaryota > Metazoa > Mollusca > Scaphopoda > Dentaliida > Dentaliidae > Pictodentalium > Pictodentalium vernedei. Next base: position 151,298,321 of record CM062294.1, read on the forward strand.
AACCCTCACCTTCCCTCAGGCACATGAATCGATACCCGAGGAGCTTCAGAATTTGAAAAAAAATATCGGTTATCAATTCCGGGAAAAGAGAGCGTAAAAAAATCACAAGAATTGTAACCGGTCTTGTCAACCGATACCAGTAACGACACCGGTACCACAGAAACGGGACCGTTTTTGCGGTACCGGTTCTGAAGCCAAGTGCCGGCGGTACTCGGTACTCGAGTCAGTCACACCTCGGACTGTATATAAAATTTCAGAGCAACACTCAAACATGGTCCCTCCTGGACCCCATGTTTTGTAGCACATCGAGAGACCTTGTTCAGTCTAAGTACTGGATAGCTGTCTTTTTCAAGTTTCCAATGCGCGTGTGTCTAATTATAAAATCTGTTATTTAGAACGTCGAAGGCATCTACCTAAGATCGTCACTGAAGGTGCCGAGTCGACGCAGAGAGCAGGTTTAAAGTTCGAAGTTTCGTCCACCCATAAGTTTATACTCGAAGTGACGCAATGTCCCACGAATATTCGAATCTTAAGAACTCGGTGCAGTTAACCGATTTATTTGTTAGGAATATATTCCATAACATACATTGTTTCATTGTCATTTAATGACCGTTTTATGTGTTGTTAAAGGTACCGGCACCGGTACCGGTACCGGTACCGCGATACGGCCCAGTACCATCTGGGTTCCGATAAACCAAGTACCGCGGAACTTTGACAAGCCTGATTGTAACCGAAATTGTGGTAAATGATTCTGGTTTTTGTGTGGCATACAGGATCAAGAGAAACCAAAATTTGAGGAGTACCTGGTTGGCACCTCTTTGAGGGGAAGGGGGAGGGGTCGAAGTTTTAAATCCTAAACAATTCATTAGTTATTCATTCCAATCGTCCATTATACACATTATTGTGTGTCATATACAATATGTTAAGTTGGCGACTAGAATTAACAACTAGTAGAGCTTTCTTCCCACGGCTGTGAATCAAGAGACCCTTTCCCGGATTTTTTGTTTTAAATTCAGAAGCTCTGGGATCCATTCTGGTGCCTCCGGAGCGAAGATAAGGGTTAAAAACTCTAAATAACAGTTTGAATTTTTTTTTTTTTTTTTTTGGGGGGGGGGGGGCGGTCAACCACAGGGAGCCCACACTTAGAGATTGATGAAGTGGGCGCGCGGGGCCGCAGTCTTAATGGTTCCGAGGCTTTGGGTGGGTATCAAGGGGTAGGGCATGCAGAAATCTGGTACTAGTACTGGTATCCACTAATATAAATAGTACTCTTTTCCAATAATATTGCCGATGATTTTCCCATTCTCGCGCCTTAATACTATATAATGATTAATAAATCGAATGTTGGTTTTAATATTTATTATCACCTCGGCATGTGTTTGACGAAACGGGATCTGAAAATAAATTATGAACCCCCTTTTTTAAAAAGGGCTTTTACACAACTTTATTTTTATTTCTTCAAATTATAAATGTTTTCTTTCGTCAAAACGTTCTGCTAAATCCCTTCATTGTTAACAAACAGATCCATATTTCACGCACACGAATTAGCTACACCTCCATTTGACAAGTAAGGCAAAATTCACCCGCCGTGCACCTCGGCTAAATCGTTTTTGTGACATAAATAGTGTGTTGATTGCCACACCGTAGTATGTTTTCAGGGATTCCTAATCTGTTTTTACAGATTACTAATCTGTTTTTACAGATTAACTAATCTGTATTTATAGATTAGTAATCTGTTTAAACAGATTAAATAATCTGTGTTTACAGATTACTAATCTATTTAAAAAGAATACTAATCTGCGTTTACAGATTACTAATCTGTTTAAACAGATTACTAATCTGTAAAAACAGATGAACTAATCTGTATTTACAGATTAGTAATATGTTTAAACAGATTAACTAATCTGTGTTTACAGATTAGTAATCTGTTTAAACAGATTAACTAATCTGTATTTACAGATTACTTAGTTAATCTGTAAAACAGATTGGTAATCTGTTTAAACAGATTAGTAATCTGTTTTTACAGACTAGTTAATCTGTAAAAACAGATTAGTATTCTGTAAATACAGATTAGTTAATCTGTTTAAACAGATTACTAATCTGTAAATACAGATTAGTTAATCTGTAAAAAAAGATTAGTAATCTGTTTAAACAGATTAGTAATCTGTTTAAACAGATTAGTAATCTGTAAAAACAGATTAGTTAATCTGTAAAAATGGATTAGTAGTCTGTTTAAACAGATTAGTAATCTGTAAAAACAGATTAGTAATCTATTTAAACAGATTAGTGATCTTTAAAAACAGATTAGGAATCCATGGAAATATACTGCGGTGTGGCGGCTCTGCGCTGCCGTAAATTTCGCTTGAAGATAGCCTTCAATAAAATAAACATTGCTTCACCTTCATTTATACACATTTCAGAGCGTAAGTTTTATTAAAATGCCACTTTTCACACGTTCGCGGCTACTTTTAGTACTTTAAAACGTAGTTTTATACACTCACCGGAAACATTACCGGATATCGGACTTTTTACCGGCAAAAAAATATCCGAGTTGGGATAAAATTTATTCTTCAGTTGCACCTGGATGTGATTCATACGCCAAACTAAAAACAAAAGCGTGTGCTCTTATTACCTGCATGTTTTTACTGAACTACCCGGTCGCGGCTATTTGTTTCGGCCACTTTAGAGAATTAGATGATGGGTTGCACATCGATACAGGGGCAATGGCATTTACACGTGAATGTTATATGAACACTGGTCGCTATGCCTAATATTTTGAACTATTCCATTCAGCTTTGGAAGCACAAATACACACGGTTATCCAAGAGCTGTAATTGCTCTTAGATAATTGATCATACATGCACTGTATTTTAATGTATTCTTCTGCTTCAAATTGTTTTACTTTGGATTCTCTGCTTCCATTTGCACATAATTTTTACAGTACTCATTTATCCAATATTTGTTCTTTGTTTATGTGGTTATAAACTAAATATGCAAACTCTTTGATTGTTAGTTTATCATTCATTGTTTTCATGTTTTACTGGACTTTTATGACACTTTAATGGACCAAGCCATGTCATATCGGGTAGTATTACGGTGGATTATGCGCCACTGAAGCTGAAGAGAACCACCGAGCAGCGGCGAACCAATACCAAGCACTCCAGCCTACTATCCCGACAGAAACAGGGTTAGCTACGGTTGAATGCAGGTGCAAAAACAGACCTGTAGTACACTTTAGCACACAAAACCGCCATGTCTGTACATGGGCATTTGGAATTAATTGTCTTACCCAAGAAATCTCGAGTATAATTAATCTATAAAATTAAAAATAAAAATAATTGACAATGGTCCGGAGAGCATATGTATGGAGCCGCTGAGGTGACATATGTTTTTTAAAATCCATACGCACGAATTAATAATCTGTGCACACGAAATATTAATCAGAGCGAACAAATGAATAATCCAAGCACGCAAACTAATAATTCATGCGCACAGATTAATAATCAGTGCATGAAGTAATGATCAAGGCAAACGAATTAATAATCCGTGCGTTTGAATTAATAATCAGTGCGTTTGAATTAATAATCCGTGTGCGAAAATTATATAATCCACGCACACGAAATGATTATCCATGCCAACAAAATAATAATCAATGCGAACGAATTAATAAAATCAATCACGTGAATTGTAATCTGTGCACACGAAATAATATTCCGTGCACACAAATTAATAAGCTGTGCAAATGGATTATTGATCAGTAGTATGTCACGTACCTTTCGAGCAAGATCTGGTGGACCGCGCGGTGTATCCGGGAAGTGACGTTTTGGTTACCCGCGTGAGCGGCTATGTTGTGATTTCATTCTCATGGTGACGCGTGGTGTCACTGTACATGTGCAGCGCGTGTTGTTATGGTAATACGCGTTTCCGTCGTCCATTTTGTATATAGGGAACCGCCATCTTGTTTCTATGGTAGCACGTGGTCGCTAGGTGACCCACAGACATCTAATAAGATGAAGGTATGTTTGGAGGGTACGTTCGATTCAATGGGAGTACAACGAATTACTCAAATGAACCCGAGAACGACCCGAAATAACCGAAACGGACCCGAATTCTCTTAGAATATTGACCCTAATAGTACCACGTAATGGTATAAGATCTATAAGAGATGTGCTCCTTATCTAGCTCGAATTCCATCAGAATCCTCGTTTACAACTACATATTTTATAACATATCTGTTCTACTTGACGTCTATCTACTCTAGTATACTAATTATCCCTGATTGTCCTTCTTATGCCTTTTCTACCCATGATATGATATGGCATTGTCCGTGTATTCCTGGCTCTCCCTTACCTTAGTAGATTATTTGGCTTGTTTTACCCGTGCTATGACTATTATCTGCACTAGTCTACCATTATCTGGCTTACCAGTAGACCTAGACATAGCTGCAGTTGATACTTTCCCGACGGGCCATCTGCGCCCCGTTTTCTTCGTGTGAGGCCATGAGGGCTATGGGGACGCCAAAGGCTAGTCCTATTCCATAATGGAGTACCAGTAATGGTTTGCCCATGGGGTGGGGGTCCCCAAATACCGAGATGAGGCCATAGGGCCATGATGGCTATGAGGTCTTCATAGCCCTCATGGCCTCCTACGATGAAAAAAGGTACCCAAATACCGCGATGAGGATGAGAGTAATGGCATTTCCTTATTGCACTCATAACCCTCATGGCCTCATACGATGAAAGGGGATTCTGATTCTGAAAGCCATCCAGATACAAGAAAGGGATTCCAAAATTGGAATTCTGTGGACTGTGGCGACCAAATACCGAGACGAGGATGAGAGCAATGGCATTTCCTTGTTGCCCTCATAGCCCTTATGGTCTCATTCGTTGAAAAGGGGATTTTGAGGGCCATCCAGATACTAGAAAGGGATTCCAAAATTGGGATTCTGTGGACTGTGGGGACAAATGTGGAGATGAGGATGAGAGTAATGGCATTTCCTTATGGCCCTCACAGTCCTCATACGGTGAAAAGGGGATTCTGAAGGCCATCCAGATACTAGAAAGGGATTCCAAAATTTGGATTCTGTGGACCGTGGTGACAAAATACCGAGATGAGGATGAGAGTAATGACATTTCCTTATGGCCCTCATAGCCCCCATGACCTCATACGAAGAAAACGGGACACCCCTCTCTCTCTCTCTCTCTCTCTCTCTCTCTCTCTTTCTCTCTCATTTGCCCCTCTCCAAAACTGTCACATCCAGCCACCCTCTCTTACGCACACAGTGACTCTCTTTTCTTTATTTACATACAAACTCAGCTGATAAACATAAATCCACTGGAATTTTGCAAGTTCGGATGTAGATACTTATGAGCCATGTACGTTTATAAACCTTGTCTCTAAAATGTGGGTTATCCAAAAATGTGGCGATCTACCCTAAAAGCCACCAGAAAACTTGATTCAAATGCACAGAGATTTTGTTTTGTCTGGGGGGGGGGGGGGGGCGACTCCCGGCCCTCCACTCCCGGGGACGGCATGTCGGCTTCTCCACTCAGGATACCCCTCCATACGGAGCATGTCCCCTACTTACAGTCTCCACCACCCATCCCCCCCCCCGCAAATACCACCGCCAGGTCACACAAATGGGATATGGTGATTCACCTGACTACACCCTTCCCTTCCTGTCTGCGGTCTTTGAAATATACACGCGTCATATCGCTCCCCCTCCATTGGAATTCTCCCCTATAAAGGATTCTGGTTCCGCCACTGAACAGGATTCCCATGCATGTAAGTATATATAGCAGGTCCGTCTTTTGGGACAGCGGGGGTGGGGTCCTGATACCTTATGTTTTAATCCGTGCGCACAAAATAATAATCCGAGCACACGAGTTAATAATCCGCGAAGGCGAATTGATAATCGGTACATACAAAATAATAATCCGGGCACAAGGATTATTATTTCGTGTGCACGGATTATTGTTTCGTGTGCGCGTATTATCATTTCGCCGCACGTTATATTTATTCTGAGTAGTATGAAATGTGCCAAATGAGCCCCTTCTGGGGGACTTTGGGAGGGGGGGGGGGGTAGCATACCGCAGAAGTGACAGCATACCGCGGGGTATTGTGGGTGTCACGTGGGTTGTCATAGAAGCGGAGGAGAGCGGGCATGTTGTGACCTCATCCCGATAGTGATATGTGGTTTTAGTGAGCATGCACATTGGAGACCACCATCTCCGTTTCTATGTTAGCTTGTTGTTGCCATTTGACCCAATGGCCTCTAAACAGACGGGGTCTGTTCTAAGGGTGTGTTCGATTCAACGGGAGTCTTACGAATTACCAAAATAAGCTCGACAGTTACCCCAAATCACCGACATCGACTTCATGTTACCGAAACAGAGTCGCGCGAAGTGTTATATGACCCATAAGGGGTATTTTCGATTGATGAGGTATGTACTCCGGTAGAACAAAAGAGCCCCATACTTGGAGTAAGATCGGTGTTTTGTTACTATAATTAACTTTTGTGGCGTGTTCTGACTACTCTCTGACCCAGGTATTCAACTGCAGGAGTTAGTACGCATGGCATAGCAGACGTGCATCCGTCAGGTCCTTGGGCAAGTTATGGCTACATGAAGAATAAGCAAGTAGAAGGGAATGGGTGGTGGTAGAGTGCATAGTAAGTAGACAACAGAAAGGGGAAGTGGGAGGGTATGGGTAGTGTTAGCATGAATGGCGTAGCAATCAGACATCAGGTAGGCCCTCGGGCATGTCAGGGCTTAGGAAGAATAGGCAAGTTGGGGGGAATGGGTAGTGCTGGCATGCAAGACGTAGCAAGCAGATACCTACAGGCCCGTTGGTATGCCAGATTTTAGAAAGAATAAGAAAGTGGGAGGGAAATGGATGGTATTGCTATGCTTGGAGATGGCATCAAACATCAGGCAGGGCCTTGGGCATGCCAAGACTTAGAGATAGGAAGGAAAGGAAGTAAGGATAAGGTGAGTAAATTGTGAAGTGGAAGTTGGGCCCCGGTTTGGGATATTTACGGACCATGTTACATAGAGATACACTTGTGGAATCTCTTTCTGTTACTTGGCTGGCCTTCACGATGCCCTTTTCATTATATGAAAAGCCGACTGCAATGAGGGACAACTTGCCATTCCACATATCCTCAGGGTCATAAGGGGCACGAGAAAATTCTTAGTGAGCCACAATTCGTCATTCCTCATATTCTCATATTTAGGGATGACGTTCCATGGAATCTTCTTTATTCTTCTCGTGTCGCACACCAACATCAAAATATCTGGCGATGTTTGTCACCTTAGGTAATATTTTGTAACTGGCCCTTTTGGGGGCCTAAGGAGGGCCCTAAATGTGGTCCGATTGGGACGGTTGAGGTGTCAATCTTCTTTATTCCTCGGGGGCCACCCATCAACACCAAAATATCCCGTGAGTTTAACCTGCTTTGGTGATATTTTGTAACTGGCCCTTTTTGGGGCCTCCGTAGGGCCCCTAAATGTGGTCCGATTGGGGCGGTTGAGGTGTCAATCTTCTCTATTCCTCGGGGGCCACCCATCAACACCAAAATATCCCGTGATTTTAACCTGCTTTGGTGATATTTTGTAACTGGACCTTTTTGGGGCCTTCGTAGGGCCCCTAAATGTGGTCCGATTGGGGCGGTTGAGGTGTCAGTCTTCTTTATTCCTCGGGGGCCACCCATCAACACCAACATATCCCGTGATTTTAGCCTGCTTTGGTGATATTTTGTAACTGGCCCTTTTTGGGGCCTTAGTAGGGCCCCTAAATGTGGTCCGATTGGGGCGGTTGAGGTGTCAATCTTCTTTATTCCTCGGGGGCCACCCATCACCACCAAAATATCCCGTGATTTTAACTTGCTTTGGTGATATTTTGTAACTGGCCCTTTTTGGGGCCTTCGTAGGACCCCTATATGTGGTCCGATTGGGGCGGTTGAGGTGTCAATCTTCTATATTCCTCGGGGGCCACCCATCAACTCCAAAGTATCCGGTTATTTTTTTCGAATTTTGAATGTCGAATAAGGAAACGGGAGTAAGTAACTAAATTCTCAGTACTATTTTAGTACTGTGAATTTATATTGGTAATATTTCAATAAGGTGTACCCATCTTTAAATAAAAGTTTGATTAGTTTTTCTAAAAAGGCCTTGTTGGCAAAATAATTAAAGGTCAAGTCGCATAGTTTGCTACACGTGAATAGGCCGTCATTGCCCCCTCTAACAGGGGCGGATCCAGGATTTCTGAAAAGGGGCGTGTCTTAGTCTGAAACTGAGTCATGAAACAACAGGGTATGTGATAAACTCGAGATCGATTCTCCCATCTCTAAAGGCGCGGGGGGGGGGGGGGGGGGGGTGGGGTGTGGGGGCTCTCCTGGGAAAAGATAAATAAATGCTGGACTCTGAAGTGACTTTTAATCCAGTAGCCAGGAAAGCAGCCAAAAATATCCAGAAATATATATATTTTATAAAAGTTTTTTAGTAGGACAATGTAAATGTGGATATCGTTGGAACCGGCTGAATAAGCCGGTTCCAAGTATGCCCATATTTACATTGTTTCAGTAAATATAGTAAGGGCTATTTCTCAAAACGTTAAACAAAACTGCTTGTGTAAAGGTGTGTGGTGTTTTCGACCCATTAGTAGTGCGCTCCGACATGTCTCGGGGAAAAATAGAGGGGGCGCGCACCGGATGCGCTCCGTCTAAATCCGCTACTGTCTAAGACAAAATATTTTTTCACGATTCTTCCATTTTTACGTTATACAAGAGGTGATACAGTATGCCTTCAAAATGAGCTGGGTTTTCAGGATCAAGTGGGTAGGTCCTGCTTAGAGAAGACCAGCAACAGAAAACAAAAAAGAAATGTTTGGTATTTCACACTCACTGCATAATTTTGACGACGCAAAACGGTTGGCTTTTCCGTGACTGAGTGATCACGTAGCCTGGCCCACCCTTGGAATGTAGGCTGACCACTATGTGCATGAGAAATTAGGCTTTGTTTGTTTTTCACATTCACTACGCATATTGTTTGGTCAGCCATCACAGGACTATTTTCAAGCGTTAAGTTCCCCAATGAAGTAGCCTTTTTTGTGCCGAAATATATGATCTTAAACACCAATAAATAAATAAATAAATAAATAAATAAATAAATAAATAAATAAATAAATAAATAAGAAGGGCGTACCCAAGCACAATGAATTTGCAATCAAAACGTTGTGAGTTTGATGCCTGGTCGGGGCAAATTGCGTTGTGTCACCCAGAACCCCCGATATCCATATTTAAAGGGCGTTATTGAAAAAGCTCGAATATATTTCAGAATTTGTGAGCCTTATTTAAGTTAGTATTTTTTTAAAGTTTTTGTCATTTTGTTGGATAGAGTGCTCCTAATGTAGCTCCGTCCGTGGGACACATTAACCCATAACCTAACGCTAGTAGCAGACGATATTCGTGAAAAAAATTCTCGTGTAACTAAAAAATTTCATTTTTTCCATCCAAAACACAGGGTATGATCCGTCATTGGAATGATCGCAACGGGCTCGTTCGAATGAGGGATCATAACCATTGTTTTGGAAGCATAAAACGTAAATATAAAAAAGACTGAATAGCGATTTTTGTGTACAGTGCTGGCTGTTTTTGGCTGTTACGTTAGGTAAAGGGTTAAACGCATTTTGACCAATTACTATCAGCCCCAAGGAAGGGACAAACTGATCTAGGGTTGCAATGATTAAAAAGATAGCTAAGTTGTTATAACAAGATAGCTAAGTTGTTATAACAAGATAGCTAAGTTGTTATACAAGATAGCTAAGTTGTTATAACAAGATAGCTAAGTTGTTATAACAAGTTACTAAGTTGTTATAACAAGTTAGCTAAGTTGTTATAACAAGTTAGCTAAGTTGTTATAACAAGTTAAGCTAAGTTGTTATAACAAGTTAGCTATGTTTTTATAACATCTTAGCTAAGTTGTTATAACAAGTTAGCTAAGTTGTTATAACAAGTTACTAAGTTGTTATAATAAGATAGCTAAGTTGTTATAACAAGTTAGCTAAGTTGTTATGACAAGTTAAGCTAAGTTGTTATAACAAGTTAAGCTATGTTGTTATAACAAGTTAGCTAAGTTGTTATAACAAGTTACTAAGTTGTTATAACAAGTTAGTTAACTTGTTATAACAACTTAGCGCAGGTAAAAAAAATACATCAACTGGCGTCAGAACGCTGCCGTAATATACGGTACAAAACTGTCAATGATATTGTATACTGACGGAAAAAAAGAAACGCAAGCTCAGTTTTGGTAATATAATTTTTTTTATCCGTAGACCAAATATAGAAACATTTGACACATAGCTATCTCAGAGTACTATCTAAAGAGTGTTTGGTTAAAATTCAGTCAACCATGACCATGTGCGACACTCAGTGTCGTATTAACACATGGCCGGGCCCCTGGGCTTTTAGGTGCCTCGGGACTTCAATTTTTCACTCCACTAATGCTGATAGCCTGACCCTGGTACGGGAGGCACTTTGCCGCAGTACATAGTCCTATATCCATTTTGCGGGTCTCCTGAAGAATTCTACTCACAACTTGACATATTATTTAAATAAGCATTGAAATAATGTACTGTATATAAATATATATATAGTATACTCATGAGAGCATGTATATGGATAAATACATTTGTACATGTATCGCTGCGGCGCAGCGTGTAAAGTGCCTTTAACTATTGAAGCCCCAAGGCGCTGGTAACAGTGCCTCAGCAAAAACAAAAATTGGCAAACTCCCTGACCCTGCGGGCCCCAAGGCTTCAGCCTAGTCAGCCTTATGAATAATATGGCCCTGGCGACACTGCATGCTTTCAACGGAATTTTCGACAAAGCGTGCGCCCTGGGCACTCCCTCGTGCTATGAGCTTGAAAACCATATCAAATCGAAGTTTTGAAAAGTACACATCGATTGCACAACATTTCATTTCAACTCAATTGAAAAGCAAAATGCCGCGAATGTCCGAAGTTAATAGGAGTAGGGGTATTGCTCTAATTATGCAGGGCCAATCGCAACGTCTCGTCACCCAGCAATTTAGGGTCCATGAGTAAACGATAGATCATTTAGTTGGGCGTCTCAGGGCGACAGGAAACTTAACTGACCGTCCAAGGAGCGGATGGCTGTACGTTACGTCGCCACGTCAAGATATAGGCATACGTCTCTCACACCTCCGTAATCGATTTCAGATGGCGGGTCAGATTGTAGGCACTCATGGTCGCCGAGTGTGTTGTGTCCAAGAAGAGTTAGGAATCTGTGGCGGAAGTTCTATTTAAGGCCACGACGTGCCTACATTGGTCCGCAACTTACACCCAGGCGACGTCAAAGTCGATTTCAAATCGGTTTCACTTTGCCCACTGGGAACGTGTGTTATTCAATGACGAGTCTCGATTCACGCTTTACAGGTCAGACGGAAGACAACGTTGCTATCGACGTCGATGAGAGCGATATTCTGACCCGTGCGTTAAGGAAAACGACAGTTTCAGAGGGAGGGTCTGTTGTGGTTTGGGGGGGGGGGTTCTAAATGCCCCAGTTCTCGATTGGCCACCCTACAGTTCAGAATTGTTCCCGATCGAGCATTTCTGGGACGAGCTGGACATGAGAGTCAACGTTTCAAACAACGCCGCTCAGCTCACGCAGACCCTTTTTCAGTAGTGGAATAACATCCCACAAATGACCATAAACAACTTGATGAGGCCAATGGTAAGGAGAGTTAGAGCAGCGACTGAAGCCCGGGGTGGCCACACCCGATATTGATTTTGACCAGTAAGTGAAGTAGGGTACCCACGTTTGAACGTTATCCATGCAAACGCCGTCTGTGTTAGGAGAACTCGTCAAAATTTAATCAGTAAAGAAGAAATAACACCAAAATCCAAACAATGAAATAATCATCCATAACACGTTTGATATGTTTACCACAACAAAAAAAACTTACGTTTCTTCTTTCGCTAGTATATATAAGATGCTACATGTAGGTGAGCAGTCACAAAAGTGACTTAGTTTGGCCTAGCTGTGAGTTGTTTATTCGTTACGACACGAGAAATTCTACGCTTCAAAATCCATAGTACCACAGCACATGGATAATGACATCCTACCCGTATAATACCTTTATGACACACACTTCGGAAAAAGTCTAATAAGTCATTGCACGTAGTAAACAGTATCGCAAAACGTCGTGTGTTTGAATGAAACATCGCGAAGTGTGAATGTATCGAAGTCGCTAAATTGCGTCATGTCAAAGGTCAAGTTGGATGTAGTTCCTACTATTAGAGTAAATTTTTGTAATGAAATTCCCATTGGAAACGTTTTAAAGCAGTAGAAGCTTTACACCGGCAGTGAAATTGAGGTGCTATATAAGAAATGGAATTTTGTTTATTTTGAAATTCCGATCTCTGATATTCCTTATATACAAATTAAATATACACAAATTATACATCAAAATTTTCTTGTTTAAAAGTGTAAATATTTTCGATAATATGGGTTAAATGTAAAGCGTAAAGATAAGTATGTGACGGACCCTGAAAACAGATTTGTCAAACTAAGGATAATTCAAAAGCTTCTAAATGAAGTATGAAATTTAATGTCCATTATGGCACACGTGTTGAACGCCACCTGGGCTATCTGATAACAGATCAGTACTAAGAGAAACAATATTCTCTCCGGTTATCATTATCTAGGTAATTAAAGCCAGTTAAAATCTAATTGTTGGAAACAGTGCATCACATATGTGCTGGACACACATCCATATTACGCATCTATCCTGTCTCCGAAATGTCGAAAGGGTTTACCTCAAACGAAATTCACATTTATATCTCTGTACATATCGAATTACAAAGCACTCGTTAAATCAGAATTAATATGTTTCAAATTTGCGTTCCGACTGTATAAAGAGTGAAAGAGAATTCTGAGAGGCAGTTGGCCTGAGGGCACTCAGAGAAGGTCCGAATTTAACCTTGGCAGTCGAGGGTCATAGGCACCGAGATTGAAAGTCTGCGTATTGTTGTAACCCTGTGAGGGTTGTAAGGAACCGATAGTAGTTTGTTAACGGTTGCGAACCGTAGTGGCATAGTAGCCAAAGAAGTAAAAGCTGTAACGTTGAGATCTAGAGACCGTATTAAGAGCTTGAGTAAGCGCTTGAATAGCTCGCGAGATAAGATAGTTTTAGGTGGTGCGAGAATTGTTGATGTTGAGAACACTTTGCAGAATATTATTATGTAAGCTTTGTTAAGTATATATCTGAAGGCGAAGAATAACTTAACCCTGCGAGAGCCAGGCAAGGCGCAAGTGAACGTGAACTGTGGTAGACGCCGATTGAATTCTGATTGAACTGTGAGAACGCTGATAGAGTCACACAAGCAGAACATTATATGACTGTGTTAAGCCCGACTGACGGTGAAGTTAACCCTGCGAGGAGGATGCAACGAGAAGTGAATAGACACTTTGTATTTATCACAAACCATGAGAATATGAAGATGAAGTGAGGTTGATCCAGCGGACACAGCTTGCTGTGGGAGACGTCGAGGGTCCTAAAGAATAAACTTTTGTCCGCGTAATTAGTGTATTTTTATGGATAACTTTGTGAGTAATTTGTTTCATATTATATGTCTTCGTACATGTAAATAAATAATCTTTTCAGTGAATTATCGTTGATCACCCTTTGGCTTTGTAAGCCACAGGCACCTTCAAGAATCCTAAGAGTCCCAGGCCGATAGGGCATTGATAAGGTGGCAAGGTTTACGTTCGAACTGGGGTTCAGATGACAGTCACTGTCTGTCGGCTGAGTACTGATAAGAACATAAATTTTCCTACATCACTCAACCCCTGTAATCCTGCGACACAAAGCTAGGCATTCAAAACACTTTAGAGTGCAGCGACAGGATTGCGTTTGGGAAAAGGACATCACTGTCTGCATTTTTCATTGAAGGTGGATTTCATGTTCCACGGACATGCACAAATCACTCGATACACGAATTTCCATCGAAAAACAAAATCGCAATTCTAAGAAATTTCAACAGGTGTCATGATACCTTGCAAAGAATATGGCAACTGTGAAGTCTCTATATAATAATGGTATGCTGTATTAAGGCGATCTTTCTCATTATTTGATTTTAGACGGCGTTGTTTTTCGATGCTTTTTTCCGTCCAACGACGATAGCCGGAATTCGAAAGTAAACCTAATTGTAAAGAAAGCTTTCAGTTTTAGAATTTACCAACATGCAGCTCTGTCACCGTGTTTTTAGGGATTTTGATGCCCTAGCTTTGTTCTTGAATATCTGAAGCACATTTGGCCACAAGTTGTTCTCGTGAAATGTTATTGTATTATCACTTCTGGTACGAATTCGGTAGCAGACTTCCAGAAACCAGTGGTGCCTGATGTCATCTAATTACATGCGTGTTTCGTGCTCTATACATTTCCACCTTCATTTTGATGTATAATTTGTGTGTATTTAATTTGATTTCAAGGAATATCAGAGGTGGAAATCTCAAAATAAACAGAATTCTCTTACTTTTTTAGCACCTTAAACAGCCTTAAAAGCTAAAATTTAACATGCGGGCTTTCCACATATAGTAACATAGGTGAGTATGGTATAAAGTATCATAGACGCCTCTTAGAATTAAGAATATTTTTATTTTTATTTTTTTTTTTTTGGAATTAATGAACATATTTTCATTCAAGGAGCTGGGAATTCCGCCGCTGATATCGCTGTGGATGTGAGCAGAGTAGCAAAACAGGTGAGGTTATGCACATAAATCACTAGAACCTATTACAATAATCAGTGAAATGGGTGTATAGGGTAGTTTTCCCCACTCTTGTCCTAGATAACAGGTAAAGTGCTGGTAATCCATGTGTGTGGTTTACTAAATACTGCAATTATGCCGCGACTATAACATAAACACTCTGCTGTAGGAGGTTTCATATTGTTTCCAGCAAGAACCAAATTTGGTTTATGGCATATTTCTCAGTTACATTTGATTGGTTAGTGCCGTTAGGGAAAAAGAATAACGTTCTACCAGTGAGTATCATCATCATCGCTAATTAACTGGTTAATTACTAGAAGCCACTATCAGAGCTTTAAAAAAATGAGGGTACGAGAGCAAAAGCCAACATTTTTCTTGCTCATGTTTCATGTTTAGTCAAACGCAAATAAAATTTTGTTTATATACATTTGTCTTATTCCAAATTATTGGATAGTGCCTGTAGGCACTCTCCAATAATTTGTAATAAAACAAATATTTAATAACAAATTCAGGCCGCTAAAAATAATCTAACCCTCAACCAGATTTCTGACGCGTTTTGGCAATGATTAGCGAGAGAAGACTTTGGTGAGAAGATCGTGAGTTCCCGAGTAAGAAGCTGTGCTCGCTCGCCTTTGTTTGCTCTTGTCCGTCCGGCTGGAAGGTAGCACACATCAACCCTTTGGTCAGAAAGTCAGTTCAGCTGCGCCGTCTTGATTAAGATGCTCGACTGCGTTTGTTCCAGTTCACCTAGCTTATATTAGCACACATATCAAGCCGAAAATTCTCCCTCTGTAACTGACTGATGTCTCATCTCAGGGGAGAAGAGTTCAATTACTCTGTGTTTAATCGATGGAATTTGAGAAGAGGTATTTTTAGGGAGTGTGTTTCGACTACTGTCGCCACAATCTGTCAGGTTCGAGTACACAATCTCATAATTTCAAGGACCCTCAACAGTTCAGTGGTGTCTTACAATTTGTCAGGCACCACAGGTCTGTTGAGGTCCCTAGAAATGAGATATGTAAAGGAGCCCTGCAAAACTCGCCCCATATTAGACCATGAAAAGATAATCTAAGGCAGTTTTGTACTTACATCTATGAATGCAATATGTTAAGTATTGGCTGTCAGTAATTGGATTGAAGGTGGATTGTTGGCCAAATTAATTCAGCTGGGAATTTTGCTGCCCATTTAACCAGTTAAGCACAGGGAAAGAGGAGAACTAAGAACAGCAAAATGAATGGGACTCGGGCCACGGTGACTCAGTGGTTATAGCATTGAACCTCAAACTGAAGCGTTCGGACCTGACCAACGGTAACTGTGTTGAGTCCATGGGAAAGATTCCGACTGCCCACGTGAGGACACGGTGGTGCTGAGTGGTGCTGAGTGATAAGGCGTACTGCATGTCGAAGATGCACTTGCTAGTTCGGCCGCTGCGAGTTTGTTCGTTGAAGTGTCGTACAGTTGCTCGCCGCTGCTCGGTGGTTCGGGGTAATTCCGGATACCTCCACCCGTAAAACTGTCCGACACGATGTAATCCTTGCTGTTGAAAGTGTCATTAAGCCCCAATAAACAAACGAACAAAGAATAAATGAGAGTATTTGTTGATCAAAATGGACAAGGGGTTGAAAGAACAAATAACTGATTATCATAAAGAATTTGATATCCCATTTTCACACCTGAATCCATAGAAATGCAGAATTATATTTAAGGTAACATACTTATGAGCAATGGCTAATTGTGTCCGTGACAGTTTTACGGGTGGAGGAAGCCGGAGTACCCGGAGAGAACCACTGAGCAACTGTCAGCTCCTCAACATTCTAACTCTGTTCAAGCTCCGCTTGAGCAGGGTTACAGCGGTTCAAAATATGTGCACCATCGACGTGCAATACACGGTGTCATCGTGCCGATGTAGGCAACCGGGATAAAGTGTCTTGCCTAAGGACAACGCGGGTCGTCCCGGACGGGGATCGAACTCCGGACCTCTAGCTAGAAGTCTAACAGTCTACCACCGAGCCACCATTTCCCCAGAAATGCAGAATGAAGTGATTATAAAAAATCAAGTTGGTTCGGGGGTGATAAGTATGATGGCTTCTCTGCTGGAGATTGAAACAGTGGGCAGGTGGAGGCTAAGAGAAGACTTTGCGTGCCGTTGGTAGGTCTGGCATTTTAAATCGTGCAAGCCTGATGCACTCCTGATGTCCGCCTATTTGTTTTCAAGGAGGAAGTTTTGATACGCCTCTAAGTAGAGCATGATTGTCTGAGATGTTCGGAATCAGTGCCTAAACCACGAAGCGGAGCCGTCACATCCATGATTTAAATTAAAAGCAAAATGTAAAACATTTGATATTCGTTCATAACCTGTGATCACGGCAAGGTGTTTTTCGCCTGAAGCAGGTACCCTAACACAAAATACAGATTGTCTACAACGACATGGTCCGACATTCTCAACATTGTCTTTGGAAATGCCAAAGTTAACTTCCATGACGTAGTCATGATTATAAGCATAAAATTTGCTGTAACTTGATTGCAGGATAGCACACATTTGCTAACCATCATCGGGTATTTACGCTTATCCCATTAACTGGTGGAGTGCTGGAAGCCCATATTTGGGCTTTATTCTTATTAAGTGCAGGTACCACAGCTTGAAGGTTCATATTCAGTGCCTATGCTTTGAAGTGATATTATTTAGTCTATAAGAGTTTGCCTTGTTAAAATTTATGGTAGAGTGCCCATAGGTACTCTCCCGTAAATTGTAACAAGGAAAAGACATGCATACAAGATCTGATGGCCAAAAATAATTTAGAACTCTACCTGTCAAAGAGCCTGTCACATGTGGAGTTATTCCTAAAAAATAGACCATCCACTCGTTATCTCTCCCTGTGGGAAGCGTAATAAGTGGGTGGTCCTTTTCAGAACTAATGTAGAGATAGGGTGGGTCTCGTGAGTGACAGACTCTGTAAAACTGGAAGCCCAGTGCATGATTATATTAAAAAAATCTACGTTTTGCATATCTTATTTAGTTCATGCAATAAAATACTATATGCACTCTCACCACCACTTCACACAAACATCCTCCAAAATTAGATGTTCTTATGGCTGCGTCTGAGTTTCAGGAGGGCAATTGCATTCCCAATTGTCAGGTGGCCATTTTTTACCCTTTCGAGAATGCCAGACTTACGTCGGTAGTTCATCATTTGATTTAAGAAGTTTTGCCATTTGAAGGTGATTATTTGTAATGTTCCCCCCTAACCACCCCATCCCCTCTCCCCAAAATAGTCTGCATTTGCACCGTATAGGTGCTACTTTGCGTTGCAAACCACTTATTCTTTCTTCAGAAATATCGAAGACGCATTCAAATTATTGTACAGGCTACATCTAAGTGCTTTCATAATACAAGCTGGATACGAAGCTTGTTTTTGTACAAATAACATAAAAATCAATGTTTCCGAAACATGGGTTATTATTAGCCCAATCCACCCATGCGTGTGGGTTTATGTCAATGTCCAACGTTATGGTTTCAAAGGAAATAAAGAAAAACAACACTCGAATCGCGATATTTGTATAATAATAATAACACTTTGGCCAGCCGCTGATTTGTCGCGGTTCTCGGACGAGAAGGCCATGGTTACCCCTGTACTCCCAACTGCCTCCCTATTCCCACGCTTCTCCTCTCCTCCCAACGCTCGGAGACGAACTGCTTGATGATATCCCTTGTCCCATTCTTCCCAATCTCTCCGATTAGCATATTAACCCTCTCCTTTGAGTCTCCCCCTAACCACATGTCCTTCATTCTCCCATCCCACTTCCCCATTATACTCCCAGTGAATCTCATTCTTTTAGGCTGATACTTTGGGCATTCAAGAAGAAAGTGTTCCAGGGTCTCCACCATGTCCAAGTTACACATCTGGCACTCCCTTTCACCGTCTTTCCCAATTTTTCCCCTCAGCTCCAGGGAACGCGACCTCAGCTTGAACAACAGTGACCCCCCAAAGGTGCCATCAAGGTACTCTTCAAAACCTGGCTTCTCTTTATCACGCAGGCCACCCAAAGACCTCTTTGATTTGACCCCTTCTCGCCAATTACGGTTACAATCTTCCATGACCCTTTCTCTGACGATTTTTTTACCCTGGTTTGCCCCAACGTCCAGGTCCGAGATCTCCAATGAGTAGTTCTCTACTAGCTCCCTCATTTGGACCATCCACCCCGTTTTGATATTTGAGTTGAAAATTCTCAGGAACATTACTTTACACCATCGGCTGTCGGGGAGATTTACCAAATAATTAAGATAACCGAGCTTCAACAGGTCTATCCTGTCCTTGATCCTCATCCACCCAAGCTCACCCCTGATTGCTTCTAGCGCTGCGGCATTACTCGACCCCGTTATCCATCGGCCTGCATCGTTCTGCAGGATTTCCAAGCTCTTTACGGCCGTCTGGTTTAGGGGTACCACTTCCGTACCGTATGTTATACTTGGCAGCCCCACCATTTTCCCAAATGGTTTTCCCCACGAAAACCTTATTGAAACTGTTTCTCCCTATAAGTTTCATTTGGTTAAGGATTCG
The DNA here is from genome assembly GCA_031216915.1 of Pictodentalium vernedei. Classification (NCBI taxonomy): domain Eukaryota; kingdom Metazoa; phylum Mollusca; class Scaphopoda; order Dentaliida; family Dentaliidae; genus Pictodentalium; species Pictodentalium vernedei. The sequence goes on from CM062294.1 coordinate 151,317,668, forward strand.
CTTCCCCTTAAACATGTTACTGGTTTGAAATACATATCGATAATTAATCATGTCGACACTGTTCTCTCGAATGGTGTTGTTTTCAATTAACTGGTTGAGTGCTAGAAGCCGCTATCAGGGATTTCAGAAAATGAGGGTAACAGGGCAAAATCCAACATTTTCCTTGCTTGTGTTTCAATTCAGTCAAACGCAAATAATATTCTGTTTATATAAATTTGTTTTATTACAAATTATTGGAGAGTGCCCGTGGGCTCTCTCCAATTATTTGTAATAAAAACAAATTGTGAATAACAAATCCAGACCACCATAAATAATTTAAGCCTCAACCGGTTAATAGTTTCTCAGTTTTTAGTTTCCGAACAATATGAAAACAGTTTCAGTTACATCAGAGAGAGAACCTCGGGTAACATATGGAATTTCCAAACACTGTTTATACCATATTTGGTCACAAACGGAGTGGGCAATCAATACCCTTTGCCCAATAATCATATACACTGAATTAACCATTGTAATATTCTGTACTTGGCAGCATTCTCACTTCTGTTTAATTTTTAAAAGGGGAGGTCATGGGACGGATTAAACTGATGTGTGAGGTATGCACACATCTTTGTCGTTTCGTCTTGAATCCAATAAAATTTTCAGAACTTTGTAGGTGATAAGATATAACAATATCCACTGCAAATGAACTCTTCTCTAGATTGGTAAAGAGAATAAGCAGGACCGCCAATAATTATTCCGCCCAATCGCGAGCCCGAGGTGATGGTGAGGGCGGCATATGACCCATTTTTTAGAATGTAATTATTTTTACATGTTGATAAAACACATTCCAAAATCAAAAACGAAAAGCAAGGATACTCGGTTCAAAGGTTATGTCAATGGAGGTGATTTGTAATCGGCAAGACTATTTGCTATTTTAAAATACTATCTAGTAGGAGCCCACATGAGTTGAAACATATCATATCACCTAAGGTGACATATTCGAATACAGGATGATGCTCAACATTTTAAGGGCAACAACGTTTCGTGTGTCAGCTGTGAATGGTAGCTTTTCCTTATCAATTTGTTGTTAAATATGTCGTTTTCTCTGCGATGTCATATGTTCCATCATTTATCTGGTCAAAGTTGAACTCGAGATCCCCCTCGAAATCACTGGCGTTCTACATTTTGTTTTTTTTAACACTCTCTCATCTGACACACATTTTGACACCATAGACCATAACATACTTACTGAAAGACTGGCAGTGAGAATAGGCCTTACTGACCGAGCACTTAATTGGATTTCGTCGTACTTTAATGGTCGCACACAGAGTGTCCTTATTGGCAGTGAGTCGTCAGACAAGTTCACACTACGTTTTGGCGTCCCTCAAGGATCGGTGTTGGGTCCCCTAATGTTCACTGTCTATGGCTTACCTCTAGGTGACATTATCCAAAACCATGGCCTTGCATTTCATTTTTACGCAGATGACACACAGCTGTATATTAGTTTTACTCACGCCTTTGAGTCTGAAGCATGCAGTAAGAATGAACTTTATATCTCAGACATCAAGGCATGGATGACTAAAAACTTTCTTAATTTGAACGATGACAAGACAGAAGTAATATATATAGGTCTACCTCATGAACTTTCAAAAATATCCAAACTGTCCCTCAACATTGGGGGTTCTGCGATAAAACCAGTAGCTGTGTTCGAAACTTAGGTTATTTCATGGATGAAAATTTGGCCGCTGATGAACATATCAAACATGCCTCTCGCAGTGCAATATTTTTTCATCTTAGAAATATTAGCAAAATTCGATCCTTCATTGATACGCAGACGTCACAACAGCTTGTCCACACCTTTGTTACCAGTCGCCTCGACTACTGCAACTTTCTTCTGATTGGCTCTAAAATATCTATTTTTAAAAGCTACAACATATCCAAAAACTGTGCTGCACGGGTCATAACCAGACCTCGAAAGTACTGCCATATAACACCAGTACTCTCTGAGTTGCACTGGCTACCCGTTAAGCAAAGAATTCAATTTAAAATTGTCCTTTTGGTGTTTAAGTGTATCCCGGGATCTGCACCACCTTCCTGCCCGATCTGCTTACCATCCACAAACCACCGAGGTTTCTTAGATCATCTGGTCAACTCAATCTGGTTCAGTCCTATCTAAATTTACTAGTGCTGGTGATAGGGCCTTTGCGGTTGCTGGCCCAAGGCTTTGGAATTCTCTTCCAATCGACATAAAAAATAGTAAATCACTTGAATCATTCAAGTCTGGTACTAAAACCTACCTTTTCCGAAAGGCATTTCCTTCAGTGGTCTTTTAATTTTGGTCATAAACTGACATTACCGGATGTGTTGGTGTGACGGAGTCAGTGAGGATTGCCTCGTTACTCGTCAAGTTACACTCACATACTTGTTTTGGTAAAGTTGTAGTTTGTTTTGTTTTTGTTTTATTTTGTTTTAATTCAATACCCTTTTTCTTTTAGGTTCTGTCGCCTATCGCCACGATATAGCCTCGGTTGCTGATGTGGCGTTGGGCACCAATAAATGATAATAGTGATCCATGTATCAATGTATCTGTGAGAGAATATATGTGTATGTATGTATATGTATGTATGCAATTATTGTACAGCCATTGAGCACCCTGTGTGGATTCTAGGCTTTAAAATTATTATTAAATATTATTATTAATCTTTGAGTGTTATTATCTAGCCAATTCAAATCCAAGAAAATTCAAGGGAGCATGTATATATTTGAACATAATCTATTTTTACAGGTCTATCTGAGCACTAAAAGAGGTTCATGGGTAATCGGACGTGTGGGTCCATTCGGCTTGCCTGCTGATGCATTAGCCAACAGTCGTATCATGTTCAGCATTCCAAAGTCTGTGCTTCAGTGGGGCGTAGAAGCAATGGCTAATTTCAAGTTCGACCATGCAACTTATGGATTAAAACCAAGACACCGGTAAAACAATTTTCCTTACTTAGGCGAATTTGACCCTTTACCCAACGCAGACGATATCAAAATTTATTATTTTAAATATAATTTTTTTTAAATTTTTCCAAACATTTCAACAAAACCATATCATGTGACCCCTCATTGAAACGAGCTCGTTCCAAAGAGGGGTCACTTGATATGGTTTGTTGAATTTTTTGGAAAAATAGTATTTATTCTGCTGCTGAAGTTGCATATTGCGCGGGCGGGTGTGGCCAATTCGTTGGGTAAAGGGTTAAATTGCAAATATTATTCAGACAAAACATCAAATAGTAGTGTAAATGCAACAAAGTTCATGTTTGAGCTCTAGTAATTTTTCCTTCATCCTTTATCTAACATATCCGGCCAGCACTATTCACAAAATTGCCATTTAGTTTTTTTATTGACGTGTTGGTTTAATGCAGTACCCGGAGAGAACCACCTAGCAATGGCAAGCAACTGTCAGACTCCCCAACGTACTATTTCCACACAAGCAGGTTTAGCATAGGTTGAAGACAAGCGTACCAACGACGTGCAGTGCGCCTTAGTACACAGCACTACTGTGTCCACACGTGGGCATTTGGGATTAAGTGCCTTGCCCAGGGACAAAACGCGGTTGACACAGGTGGAATTCGAACCGAGGACCTCTCGGCTTTCAGCCTGCATCTCTTCCTACTGAGTCACCGCGCTCCCAATTTTACTTTCGTGACAACCGTTACTTATTCCCAGTTCATTATTTGACATTCGTTATGAACCGATTTAATCGGTGGATAACGAATGTCGAATAAGGAACTGGGAATAAGTAACGGTTGTTACATCCCCATTTTTACACGTTTTGCCAACAAAACATAGCCTATGACATCGATTTCAAAAAGTTTGTCGTGCTCGTTCCAAAAGGGGGTAATGAACTAAGTTCTTGAGATAAAAAATGAAAACATTTTGTTATTCTGTCACGTTTTGTGCAAGTGAAGTATTCTTGTTCTTATCGTGTTTGGTAAAAGCTTATAAATGATTTAGTACCTTGTTTGGGAGAAGAATAATTGTGTCCGGTGGGAAATATCGAATTGTTTTCCGGATTGATTCAGTGGAGGTATAGCAAACTATTACTTTATTAAGGATTAAAATGTGAATCGTCCAGCTTCATTTCCAAGCAGTAGTGTTGTTAAGTTCAACCTGGAATCATTAGCTCCTTTCGTAGTTTTCCTCATTAAATTGGCGGTTAGGTTACGACGACTGCAAGGACCAATAGTTGTATAGAGCTTGCTCAACTAACAGCTTACGAATATAATGACCTGTTGTCTGTGAGGACAAAACTGTAAAATTCTGACGAGTGTCACGGCCCAGTGACTTCTAGAAGCTGATGACCGATGTACCTAATGCTTATATATGTACCGGTGACCGATGTAATAACATAGTAACTGATGTGAGGAGCACAACTGTGATGAGCTGACGACTTTCAGAGGGTGAACCGTGCAACTACGGATTTGCACACTGCAAACCCTGACTACTACCGATTTATCAAAAACATAATTTGTAACAAACCAATCAATGACTGCAAGAACATTTCCTGAGTTGTGTTTTTGATCAACTGTGACTACTATTATACTAAATTTCATACATGTGCGTGAAAGTGTGATTTAGGTTATGCCTTATCAAAAAAAAAATTGCCATTCAAATGTTATCATTTTTAAAGCCTTCTGTCTAAAGAATGAAACTATTGTTCCACTGAGCGCTTAAAAGTTGTTGAAACCAATTTCCCCCAAAGTGAATTTAGAGAGGATTTTCTATATGTTATCGGGGGGAATATTCCTCTTTCCAACAACATTAAATTTAGCTTGTTACTAATTTTCTTCCAGGTGGGACACCGTTTTTGCCATCAGCGATTAGATTGGAGTGATTTATGACGAAGTACGTGAGAATAAAATATAAAATTTCTATATTGAGATGGTGTGGAAAAAAACGAGGGACCTTCACACAATCCATCGTTTTTACTCCACTATAAAACCGACTGACATCTCGTATAACGCCATATATTCGTGTCGGAACTTGTATCAACACTAATTATTATTGGTCGCGATACGAGGGTCATGGCGATGTGATAAAATAATAATTAAGCCTAACAATTTTGTTTTCATTTTGGAATTTCAACAGTCTGTGACACCATAAATTTGGCCTTGCTAAAAAAAAACAAGTTGCTGAACTGAGTCCAATGCCCAAAATGAAAGATACAGTCATTGAAAAAATGGTCGAAACGATCCGTTGCACCAAACTTTTATCAGAAAGGGTGTATTTCAATTGACTCTTCGTTCAGAGTGTGTTCAATAATTACATTTTTCTTACATTAAGATTTAAATCTTAGGTACCACACTGTTTATAAATTCCAAACAGCGAAGAAAAATCGTTAAATATTACTTGATTGTACAGTGCGCAACTCTCGCATCACACCCGGCGCATGAGTCATTAACTGCCCGTTTGGTGCCATTAACTGGAAGAGTGCTGGAAGCCCATATTTGGTTTGTTTTGAAGTGCCGGTACCGCAACTTAAATGCTTAATATTCAGTGGATATGCTTCATATTATCTTTGAAATGAAATTATTTCATCTGTATGAAACTGCCTTGTTACAATTTATGGGAGAGTGCCTACTGGCACTCTCTTCCATAAATTGTAACAAAGCAAAGACATGTGTAAAACTTTTCATGACCAAAAATAATTTAGCACTTTACAAGTTAATGGGAATAAGATGGTTCATCTACTTTCAGAGCGTTAGAGGCACATCCAACAATTAATGATGATCTTCCATATAGAATTGCTACTGGAAAAGTGAAGGTGAAAACAGAAATAAACCAATTTGAAGAGCACCAGGTGCGGTTTGTGGACGGCACTAAGGAGACAGTTGACGCTATTATTCTTGCCACTGGTTTTCATTTGAAAATAGGTATAATAGACCCAAGCATTGCGCGGATAGAAAACGACAATGTGGAATTGTACAAGTATATGTTTCCACCCAATCTTACTCATGCTACTTTGTGTATCGTTGGACTTGTTCAACCAATCGGATCAGTAGTTCCCATATCAGAAATACAAAGTAGATGGTTCATACAGACACTGAAAGGTAATATATATGCATATGTCTAATAGATGCAAGTGTACGATCATTTCGTGAATCTTATAGCTTGAAAAATTTCAACCACATATCCAGGGGAACAATAACTCTAAGATCCCCAAAAGAGGTACATCCAATAATTTTCGTAAAAAATGGTTAAAGTCACAGAATGAATTGTCTGTTATATGTTTTGGGTTTTCAATATTTTCGGTGAGTCAACGAAGTGAGAAAAAGTGACAAACGTTCAATTCAAAAGCGTTACTGCAACTTTATGATAAATCCTTCGCTAAAAACAAAGTGTGTTCTATGTTTTTGTCTAAGCAGGCTTATCCCCCATCTCACTCCACGTGGGCGTAAATACAGAGGTTCCACCGATATGTTTTCCTTAAACAATAGTCCACTTTTGTAACTGGAATACAGAAAACGAATTCTAGTAGCTCGACTTAAGAAATTAAAAACTTTTTGACACCCATTTTGAATTTTTCCCAAACCTATAGGGGGTTACATAGTCTTATAATCCGTCGAGATGCTGATAATAGTCTTTGGGAAACGGATCCATTTTCGTCGGCCTTCTTTGAGCGCAGCCCATTTTCGCGTGTGTCGGTCTTTGTCCAAGCCAGAAAATAAGCAGACTGTCATCTGCAAAATGAGGTCCCCAGAGGGTATAGTTAGCGATGCTACCCTGCACAGCAGGGTAGCATCACTATATTTACCCTCTGTGAACCTCAGTCTGAATCAGGGTCTCAAAACTAAACAGAAAGAGATACAGAGAGGATATACTGATCCACTGTATGGGATAGGATCATCAAATTCACCCTCTGGGGACCTCATTCTGCAAATGTCAGACTGCTTATTTTCAGGCCTGTCTTTGTAAGATGTGGGAACCATACAAACCACCTCTGAATGAATAAAACTAAAAAAGTATTTATTGTGACGTAAGAGTTTTGGGGGATTTGTTTTATTTGTTTGTTGTTTTGTCTTTTCTTCTTTTTTTAGTATTTTTTCAAATTTTACCCTTCATTTAAGTTGACTCACATTTATGATAATGCGATATGGAATTTTCAGGAATCAGCGATATTTTAAAACGTGAGGCGCATTTTTTCCAGAAAGGTTTTTTTCGATTCAGTGTCCGGTATTGTCTTATAAAATATTAAATACGTTGACTTTTGGTGTGCATCACCTTTCATAAGCCTGTGGATCGGCGGTAAGGATATCGACTAGGGCTAAAGTAAGAAGAGCCTCATTCTGAGAAACATTGCATAAATATACCTGAAAATAACTCGCTCTGAATATTTGGTGGGGGGGGGGGGTTGTTTTTTTGTTTTTTTTTTGTTGTTGTTTTTTTGGGGGTGGGTGTAGTTCTGGAGGTTTTTTCTGATCGATCAGTCTGTTAGTTTTTCTTTCTGCACGGAACGAGGACGAGCCCAGTAACCGGGAATACTTTGGTTCCTTTGCTAGCCCTTCACCTAATGCGATGACGCAAACAAAACTCTTCTTCAAATTTCATAATTTTCATTTTTTTTTTGTCTCAAAGCATTTATTTGAACCCCTCAACAAGCTCGTGCCAATGAGGGATCATACGCTATGTTTTGGGAGAAAATACTGAAAACAAATTGAATGGCTATTTTGCGAACTGCGCTGGTGGTATGTGGCGGACCCTGCCCACGCCCCTCTAAAGTTTCCTAATTTTCCAAACAAGCGCTTACATGGAAAAAATCGAGTATTATGCATATCTTGTCAAACTAGGTGATCCACGTTTAATTTTCGCATTTGTTTTTACAAAATAAAATTTCTGTGTCAGTAACTTCAAGTTCTCATTAAGTCATGTGCAACGTAATTGCTGTGCGCCAGGGTGCATCTGCCAGAGAGATCTTATATATAAAAGTGCCATGATGCATCACATATTGTCCCAAAATACCTTGGTATGCCAGACTTTAATCACAATTCCTGGACCCGCCTCTGTTGACATTAAAGACTGAAGTTTGGCCGATATAAATGTTCTTCCCTAATGGCTTTTATCGTGGCGACAGTGCTGATGTTCTACAACATTCACAAGAGCATTTTCAGGTTACTTTGGTTAATTTCAAGTCTATTCAGGAACACAATGTGCCAATATAGTTGATCTTCGAAAATACCAGTCAATAATCGAGCCCTTCCGTTTTGACAGTTGTCAAATAATTCTCTGAATTTTTATTTTATTCCAAGTTATCACTCTACGTGTCCGACAAGTGTATAGATCTCCGCCTGGTTATGACGTGTTATATTTTGTTTCATTTCATCGCGTCATTCTTCATCGTTGATGTACTTTTTCCATTACTACATACATTAAGAATAGTCTTCATATAGTAGATAGAATAGTTAATTTTCTGAAAGAGATGAAAATGCTGTGCATGCTCTTTTCTCGCTCCCTGCAATAGTATGCCACCTCTGAACTAATATAATAAGCAATACTTAACGTCTAGACTGTCAACTATAATGTACTTCTTCACAACATACATAGACATAAGGTGCATGTTCAGGGGGTTTTCTGTATTACATCCAATGTCCAATCTAAAAACGATATCTCGAACAAGTCAGTGTAGGGGAGAAATCGCTGACATTTCTTTTAGACAAGACCGAAGGTGGGATGCTGTTCCACGATCATGCACCTAATGGTAACAAACATTTATCAAAAACAACTAATTTGACCTTTTATTTTACTGTGGAAGGAAAGGGGATTTATTGGAATTCAAAAAGAACCAGTTAGCGCAATGTTAAACATTCACCAAAAACGGTGATATTGCGGCTTAACCTACGATGCACGAGGAAGTACCTAAAATGACTGAACTCTAAACAATTATTACCCATGCCAATGAGAATCGGAGTTTGGGTAAGAATTCGCCGTGTACGTCTGTTTGCACTTAATATAAAGCGGCGACTGCGATGCAGAACTTACATTCAATCATTTCCGTTGAATCCTCCATAGCTCTGATATATATTGGGGGTGTGGTGTGTGAAATTTTGTCATTGAAACTATAAGGGTTTATCATGCTGCATCAAACAGAATTGATATTAAATCTTCGATACCTTACAGTATTACTGCCATAAAAATATTCACTATTTTATTTACAAATCTTATGTTCTGCTCATCACGATACACCTTTCACTGTCTCTTTCCTTCTCAGAGCGCCTATAACCTTTCGCCTTTTGCCATCAACTGATAGGTGAACTGACTTCAAATAGCAGCAATGTCTAACTAGTTTGAAACCGCATTAGAATGTACATCTAGTCAGTTCAGAAAGTTTACAATGGTACTAATTACGGCTACAAAAAAGAAACATAGTGCAATTGTATTCCAGGGACTTGTAACCTTCCGCCACCAGATGAGATGCAGAAAGACATTGTTGCAAAAAGAAACAGCTTACGACAGAGTTATTTGTCGTCAGAGAGACACACGTTAGAGGTAAGTTCGATAATTCAGCACTTGGAATTTATTCCAGAGTAAGTTTATTGGAAATCGCCTCTCCTGTTTCTATCATAACAATACTTCGTAAAATTTCATTCAGTAAAACCAATACTTTCGTGATGTTGTCCCTCTGTTTATCACGCACTGAATACTATTTTTATACGCCCGTTTTGAAAAAAAAAACGGTCGTATTATGGTATACCGCTGACCGTCTGTCCGTCCGTCTGTCTGTCCGTCCGTCCGTCCGTCCGTCCGTCCGTCCACACGTTGTACAATAACTCGAAAACGCTTCGAGCAATTTTTGTGATTTTTTGGTGGAAATTATATGTTGATGGAAAGAAGCTCCCTTTCGATTTGTGTCGCTGTCCGATTTGTCATCCCAGAGTTATGGGACTTTATTCGTCAAAATATAGCAATTTTCCACATGTCGGACAATAACTTGAAAATTCTTGGAGCAATTTTCATGATTTTTTGGTGGCAAGTATATGTTGATGGAAGGAATCTCCTTTTGTGTTTGTGTCGCCGTCTGATATGTCATTCCAGAGTTATGGAACTTTATTCGTCAAAATGTAAGAAATTTTCCACATGTCGAACAATAACTTGAAAATGCTTAGAGCAATTTTCATGATTTTTTGGTTGCAAGTATATGTTGATGGAAGGAATCTCTCTTTCGATTTGTGTCGCTGTCCGATTTGCATTCCAGAGTTATGGGACTTGATTCGTCAAAATATAGGCAATTTTCAACATGTCGGACTTTGAGCAATTTTCATAATTTTGTGGTGGCAAGTATATGTTGATGGAAGGACTCTTCCTTTATATTTGTGTCGCTGTCCGATATGTCATTCCAGAGTTATGGGACTTTATTCGTCAAATTATAAGCAATTTTCCATATGTCGAACAATAAATTGAAAATGCTTAGTACACATGTATACTGATATTGTGTGCTTCCCTCTTGTAATTAATAACGGGCGTATCATGCGCTCATGGCGCAGCTGTTTATTTAGCTTTTGCTGTAAATGACTGAAAACGTGCAATAACGTCTTGACTGAAAAATAAGACATGAAACCTCGATAAGTATTCTTTTTAACTTAAGATTAACCATATGTATATTTAGGTTATTCACTGGGCGCCTATAGTAATAGGTTCACAGCGGAAGATTTTTTCCTCTAAAACATTTTGCTACAGAATTGTTTCTGTTATGAAACAGTGGTGCCGAACGCGGGGGAAAGCCGTTCCCCTACGTTCGACTGGGGGAAGGGGCGTTCCCCTAAAATTTCGAGACCTGGGATGGCTTCACGAATATCCAACACAGCGAGCACTTACTGATCTTGCCAGCCACGTGTAACCCATTTTAGCTGTGTGTAACTCACAACCCCGCACAGACAACAATGCCTACTTCTTTTAAAGAGTTTTGGGTAGTTAATGTCGAAATTTTCCTGGACGTAGGCCGCAGACCCTCTGCTACTACGAGAGGGAGCGGAACACTCCCCAATGGCGCATACCGCGCTGGCCATCACTGCGTGTTGAGCACCGTTCCGGACGGGTGCTCACAGCGCAGAGATGGCCGACACACGGCGCGGAGCTTACCCTTACTTCTTAACTTAGGAAGGCATCACTGCTATGAGGTAATAAGCCGATACAAGAAATTACTTTAGAATCACGAGATAATGGGTTATCTCTCATGATTTATTCCTGATTGTTGGCAGTGAAAGACAAAATATTATTTGTGAAGGGAGGACTGGCATGACGACCTGTCGAGTCTAGACGCTACATTAATTTTAGCCAGGGCATTGCCCATGGGTAATCTTTAAAAACTGTCTCACCCATGCTACCAGCAAAAATAATCTATGGGTAGTGTAGGAGAAATGAAGGAAAATAAAATTATATATCCTTTTCTCGAACGATAAGGCCATTCTCGAATATGGTGTTCGAAAAAAGGTTTCGTTGGGGGAATGAAATTGCTAGAATACAAATATCACTTCCTAATGGCTACCCTCCAAGTATCATAACTGGTACAGTACGGCCGCCGTGAACTGATTTTTCTCGGGTGGGCAATATTTCCACGGACTCAATATTAGATTCCAAACATTAATTATAGAAATAAGCATCAAAAATTTACTTAATAAAGCACCGGGTACAACCCGGTGCTTCATTAATTAATATTTTGCTGATGATGATTTTTATTACCTGGTAAAAACATGCGTGGACAGCACTGCCTGTTTGTGGATTACGACAAGTCCACGGCGACTGTACTGTAGAGTAGTCAAACAATCTTCAGTGGAAGTATGGTAAGTGAGTAAATCAATTTCAATAATGTTCAAACAGTTTTCGTTTGAACATTTGCCCAACCAAATATACCTTTTACCACGTTTAATTCACTTTTATATATCTGACCGAAAGAGTCCTCCAGCGAAGGGAGTTTAGGGGGTGTACATCCCCACCCCGCCTAACAATTTTTCCAGTCGGGACATTTTCGTCTGGATTGGAGTCAAAGATATGACTCGCTCTTTCTACAGTATTGGACTGACCGAAATCCACATGTGGGCAGAGATGTCCATGCATGCGTTTACCAGGTAATAAAAATCCTCGTGAGCAAAATCTTAACTAATGAAGCACCGGGTTGTACCCGGTGCTTCATTAATTAATTTTTTGATGATTATTTCTGTAATTAGTGTTTGGAATCTAATATTATTGCGTGCGTAGAAATATTGCCCACCCGTAGAAAGTGGGCAGTCGACGGTGGCAGTACTGTAATAACCATGTGCTTTCTTGCAATACTTAATTTGATACTGGAGCCTATTTCGCACACACAGTCGGTCGGTCACACAGATGGACGGCTGTTATCCGATTCGTTCAGTTGGGGGTGGGGGCAGCATCATCGATATTGAATACGGTCAGTGGTAATTAAACAAGAGGCCCAGGGGGTCTGAGGGCGCTCACCTGACAAGGTAGATTAAATATCAACCCAGGGAATTGATTTCAACAAGTTGCATCTGCCCCTCCAAAGAAAAGCTTATGCCAAATATCCAAAGATTCTGACCAGTGGATCTAAAAAAATAGATTTTTAAAGAATATTCCTCATATTGAATTAAATTATAATTCGGGCTCCACAGGGAGCCCAAATATGAACCCAGTGACTTGGCTTTAACAAACTTGAATCTCACCCCCCTAAGGTGGCTGCAAACCGAATTAATATCAAAACATTCTGACTGCTGGATCTGAAGAAGATTTTTAAAGAAAATTCTTCATTTTGAACTAACTTACAATTCGAGCTCCTACAGTGAGCCCAAATATGGACCTAGGGACATGGCTTGAACAAACTTGAATATTACCCACCTAAGGATGCTGCAGACCAAATATCAAAATCATTCTGACAGCTGAATCTGAAGAAGAAGATTTTTAAAGAAAATTCCTCATTTTGAACTAAGTTATCATTCAGGGTTCCACAGTGAGCCCAAACATGACCCCAGGGACTTGGCTTCAACAAACTTGAATCTCATACTCTAAGGATGCTGCATTCCAAATATCAAAACATTCCGACTGCTGAATCGGAAGAAGATTTTTAAAGAAAAATTCCTCATATTGAACTAAGTTATAATTCGGGCTCCCACAGGGAGCCCAAATATGAACCCAGGGACTTGGCTTTAACAAACTTGAATATCACCCCCCTAAGAATGATGTACACCAAATATCAAAAGATTCTGACTAGTGAATCTGCAAAATGTGTTTTTTAAAGAATATTCCTCATACTGAACTAAGTTATAATTTGGGCTCCCAAAGGGAGCCCAAATATGAACTGAAGGACTTGGCTTGCTTGAACAAACTTGAATCTCACCTCCATAAGCATACTGTATACCAAATATCAAAAAGTTCTGACCAGTGGATGCGATGAAGATTTTAAAAGAATATACCTCATATTGAACTAAGTTATATTTCGGGCTCCAACAGGGAGCCAAAATATGAACTCACGGACTTGGCTTGAACAAACTTGAATCTCACCCCCTAAGGATGCCAAATATCAAACGATTCTGACTTGTGGATCCGAAGAAGAAGATTTTTAAAGAATATTCCTCATATTGCCCTAATTTGAACATTTGAGCTCCCATAGGGAATCCAAATATGGACCGAGGGACTTTATTTCAACAAATATGTGAATCAATGTTCCAAAGATGTTATATGTAAAATATGAAAGCTTTTGGAGCAGTAGTTTGGAAGCAAACAATTCTTTATTTTTTCAAATTGCCCACAAGTGTTAAAAAATGCTGACTCAGCATTTTTTCAAAAATCCCGAATTTATTTATTTATTTGTGTTTAAGGTCACATACTTGTGCACAGTAGCTAATCGTGACCGTGACAGTTTTACGGGTGGAGGAAGCCGGAGTACCCGGAGAGAACCACCGAGCATCGACGAGCAACTGTCAGCTCCTCAACATACTAACTCTGTTCAAGCTCCGCTCAAGCAGGGTTACAGCGGTTGTAGACATGTGCACCATCGACGTGCAGTACGACTTAGTACACGGCGTCATCTTGCCCCCATGTAGGCAACCGGGATAAAGTGCCTTGCCCAAGGACACAACGTGGGTCGTCCCGGGCGGGGATCGAACTCGGGACCTCTAACATAGAAGTCCAACAGTCTACCACTGAGCCACCGCGCTCCCTCAAAGTCCCGAAAAAGTAACTTATGACAAAACCGATGGCAATTTTTTTTTACCTTTCCTTTCCTTTCTGTTGATCCCAAGGAAGCCTGACACCAAATAAAAATTCTCAGTGCCGTACAGTTTTGGAGATATGGACGTTTTTGGTTTTTTTTTCTTCTATTTTTGGCTCCTGAGGTTCCCACGGGGCTGCTGGAAAAACCTTTTGACATAAATCAAGTACTTATAACCCAATAATACCTCATATTAAATTTGGTTCAAATTGGCCGCTCGGTTCAGAAAATAGAAATTCTGTGCGGGGCAAAAATTCTTGCCCCTCCCAGAACAAATGCAAATATATGCCCGTCAAACTTCTCTTGAACACACTTGAGTCTACACCTCAAATGGAAGCTGCATACCAAATATCAAGTCTCTGCTACGGTTGGTTCATGAGAAGATTTTTTTAAAGTTTGTGCATTTTGCCCCCCCCCCCCCCTCCTCAATATGAGCGGAAACCCAATTTGAAGAAAAACTCAAATGCCCCTATATAACCGCTACTCATGTGAATTTTCATTGAACTGCAGCCAGTGGCTTGGGAGAAAATAACCCAAACACCACCTTCACGACGTACGACGGACGACAGACGACAGACGACGGACAAAAAGTGATCAGAAAAGCTCACCCTGACTTTCAGTCAAGTGAGCTAATAAGATGTTGCGTTACTGCTACTACGTGTATATTTTATTTATTCGCAAACTTATTTCCACGCCAAGTAGTCTTGAGTTTTTAAACTATTATCCCGACAGACTAATATTCCTCCTACATTACGGAGGCATGTCCTCCATAGCATGCCCTGATGCTATAGTTGGAATATGTTATCAGCCTGGACATATTAGATTTGCTCCACCCCCACGCCTCGTATATTATATTTTAATTTGTCTACCCAACAAATTCACCGAGCAGCCAATAATATTGTGAAATTAGGACGTATCATAAACCCTGGCCCCGAAAAAAAGTGCTCCATTCCAAATGGCTAAACTTCTAGCTTACACAGTTTGAAGACATAAATACTAAAGTTGTTCTTGATCTATCTTTCTTTTAAGTATATATCTCTCTCGAAATTCAAATCTATGATTTTGAATCATGAGAAGTTTTCAGGCTTCAAGATGGAAGAAGAATGTCTGGAATGGTAATTGCAGTGTCATTCCTTCCACTTACTTCGACTTGTGGGCGAAATTACCACTACATTTTCACTAAATAACTCAGAAATTTAATTTTGTTTCTTTCCATAGTTTCTACTCACTTATTGGAAAGAGCACAGGTCCAAATAAAGACACATGAGCTTGGTGGTTTTGGACACTTGTTAAAGAGTTAATCCCATTTTGCGGTATAATCCATTCAATTGGGCAATCATACGTGTCTCGTTTTCGACAACAGTCATTGGCAGAAACGGTTTGGGACTGAGGTGAGAGAAAGAATCTTGTTGACAGTTTTGAATGTATTTATTTACGTATTGGGGTTTAACGGCATTTATGATAGCCAGAGTCACCTCGTGTCGGACAGTTTTACAGGTCGAACTAACCGGACAACCCCGAGAGAACCACCAAGCAGTGACGGGCAACTATCAGCTTCTCCAGCGTACTATCTCCGCACAAGCAGGGTTAGCATAGGCAAGTGCAACATCGACATGCAGTACGCCCCAGTATATACACAGCGCAATCTCGCCCGGACGTGGCCATTCGGAATTAAGTGTCTAACCAAAGGAAAAAACACAGTTTCCGCTGATCGGGAACGAACTGTGAACCTTTCGATTTGAAGGTCAATGCTCTAACCACTGAACCACCGATAGTTTTGAATAATATGAGCAGTCGCGACAAAATCGTGCTGTTACTCGCAACAAAACACTGCGAGAAGTGAGGAGCACATTGGTTCAATTCGATCGACAAGCAAAACTGTCAAAAATAAACATGGCGCAGTGATACATTTCGGTCTAAAAATAATTCCCCTACAAACTTAAGCTAAAGTTGCATAAATACGTTTTTAAACGAACAATGTTTATCTTTCTTATTTTCGTTGTTTATTGTTGTTGTTTTCGTCGTCGATTAAACTTGAGTTTTATAAACCGAGCATACGACACGTGCATTTATTTATTTATACTTTCGAAATTTCGAAAATGAAACATGAAACATCACTCATCATGCCCCCGCCTTTCACAATCGAACTTGTATGCTTTTCAACGCTTGATTTTGATTGATTTACTTTGTGTTTTCTTTGTTAATTGTTGTTTGTTTTATTGTTAGACAGAGTTGAAGTGTGTCATATATTCTAAAACTAAACATTTCAGTGACGGTCAACGTTTGATAAACGTCGGTTCATTTTTTCACCCACAAACGTAAAACAGGTCATGACAACACGAATGCGGTAGATGTCAGAGGTCAACAAGTCCGTCTCTACTATTGGAATAATTTATTTCAGTGTTAAACCTACGGGGAAAATTTATCACCCTACTAGCAGCTGCTACTAAGTGAATAAAGCAAAAATTTATCCAAGACTTTTATTGTTCGAAAAAACGTCCATTTATAGGATAAAACAAAATTAATAATGCATAATCTGTTCCTTTACAGACATTTTGGATAGAATATATGGATGAAATCGCTTCACAATTTGGAGCAAAGCCAAACTTCCGGCAGCTATTTATCCAGGATCCTTTATTGGCTGTAAGATGCTTCTTAGGACCGTGTATCCCAGCGCAATACAGATTGTCCGGACCAGGAAAATGGGACGGTTCGAGAGACGCTATCTTCAACTGCCTGTCAAGATGCAGAGAAGTGACCAAAACTAGACTTCCACCAAAGAACGAAAACAAAGTAACACACGAAATTAAAGAGATGTGGATTCTCTATTTGGTAATAATGTGCTGTTTGTTCCTTACGTGGTTGTTTACTGTTTATTAGGAAATGAAACAAAGTGACACCTTGTTTCGTGTGTTTTCAGTGTATAATGAGACAAGTACTATTCACGCGCGTTCCACAGTAGAATCACACCTGTCGACATAGAAATGTGAGAACACTGCATCTGAAAGTTTATTGTCGCTTTTTTATTTTTATTTCTTTTATTTTATTTTTTTGATGCGGTTTTGATCTCGCAGTATTCTATTCACATGTACGAAATCTCGACTTATTTGTATTTTCTAGAATTGTATTTTCTAGTTATGACTTTAGGTTGAAATTAACCATTAGCATTTTCAAAGCTACCATTCCCAACAATTCGTCCGATGTTGACTGCGCATGCGCAACTTTCGGGGAAAAACTGAGTCTAAATTTTAACACTGTGGCCAATGGAGAAAATATTTTAAACATTTATTAAACAAAGAACAGGCTGAGTGACAATATTTTACATGTTATGTCCATTTAGTTCAATATTTCTAGTTTCATGTGCTATGCTTATGTTAGTTATTGCGTCATTTTTTTTTTTTTTTTGCTTCCTTTTTGGATTGAAAATTGGTCCTAAAAATCTTGTATAACGTTAGTAAATTTTACGAAAATAGTCGACCCCAGGTGTGTTTAAGTCCATTTTTTGACCTTTTTGAATATCTGTCGAAATTTTTACGTGTTCTTTTAGTAATCTGCAATGAAGACTGAAACCAATAATCTAAAAATAATAAGTATGCACTAATGGTTGTTTGCTTCCTTTTATCGCTAAAGAAGAGAATTTTGGGAGATTTTTCTAAGTGAACACCACTGTTTTACTCCGAAGAAGGCGAAAAAAGCTTAAAATGAATGATTTTTTAATAAAAATAACCACTACTTCTAGTCCATTGAATGTTGGATACCCTATCGAATATATCTCGTGAAAATTTCCCGATATTTTTTTCTAAGTCAGGAAAATTAGGGTTTTTTTGATATTCTAATTTAAAATCTCCGTGTATACCGACTGAGGACAGAAAACGTGCATCTGACAGCACATTAATAGCTGTCGGCATTTGTTCATTGTTCCACTACTGACAGTTATCTTGTCTCAGTTAATTAATTCTCGGAGGTCAATTAATGTATATGTATATGAAAAGAGGATTATTGAATTAATGCAGCCAACTCAAAGTGTTAAACTCTCCCGTAATGTTACTATTGAAGAGACAAATATCCTTTCTTTCCGTTTCTGAACAGGGTTTTGTTAATTTTTTTAAAGTTTTATTTTAATATCAGAAAAGTAAATAAATAGAGGATATTCACGAAAATTTGATTAGTAGGAGATACCGAAAATATCTCGTTCGTGGCTACAAGAAATATGAGGATCTTCACTCGCGACTGCGTCGCTCGTGAAGATCCTCATATTTCTTTGTAGCCACTCACAAGATATTTTCGGTATTCATCAAATTTTCGTGAATTTTCTTTTTATTTAATGCTCTACGACTACAAACTCTCCAATTTGTGGCCTTTATTTGCCATTAAGGCGCAAAATTTATGTGCCGAACCGGCGTCCATACAAAAATTACAACAACCAAACTCCAACCATTGGAATGTGTGAATATCCGCACAAAAAGTAGTCCCGTCTTATTTCTCCCCTAACTTTACGATTTACCAAGGCTGGCGAATTGAAATAATCGCAATGTGTTTCGAAGAAATAGAACAATAACAAAAAACACCACTTTCTTATTTTCAATAACAAGACACGTCATTTTATTTTTTTTGAACTCAATGCACTGAAGACGTGTGAAGTTGAACTGAAGAAATTTGAAAGTGATTTCGGCTTTTCGCTGGAAGGTGAATGAGAAAGTCAAACTTTGAAACCGCTGATTTAATGAATTGATTTAGTCACTGTCACTATCAATTATTCGAATTCGTTTGTATTTGGGACTCTGGAATTCATTACTGATGTGCTGACTCGTTTAAAGTACATGTGATTCGTCATCCGAACCTACGATGAAATATCGATTTCTAAATATCATTTTGATATTTCGTTTTGCCGACCGACAGGGGAATATGACTTAATTTTTCAGCGTGAATTGATGCCTGAGCATTAAATAAATAATGTATCATTACTATCCAAATACATTATTTACTTGTCCTACCTGATATAAAAAAAAACATGCATCCATTATGTTTGAATTTTTGTCCCCAAAAACATAGCGCGGAAAACAAGCAGACAGATTGAGTCTAAGAGGCGTCTGGGATGGATTAATCACAATTTGATGTGGGTGGGTGGGTGTAACGTAATAGGAACAGTGGCGCAGAAGCCGGGAGAGGGCGGGGAGGGTGGTTAGAAGGGTATTTACCCCCCCCCCCATCACGATTTTTTCCAAAGATTAGCAAAATTGTCCCTAAAATTGGTATTCTGAAAGCCAGACAGTGTGATTCTATATTTGCTCAGCTTCAAAAATAGTCTTGGTCAAAATTACTATGGGAATTTACCCAGTTTAAGCTTTCATTTCATGAAGATTCCCCCTGGGGAGGCTCCAGGGACTCAACAAAAAGAGAGGGGGTAGTAACGAGCGCGACGTGTTAGTTCCAATGAGGGGTCATGACCCAAGTTTTGAAAGAAAAAAAAGAAGAAAATATAAAAAAGTGAATGGCGATTCTTGTGTATAGCGTTAGCCGGTTTTTGCTGTTACTTTAAACTTTTGCAAAAATGGAATTTATTAGTCACATGAGAATATTTGTTGTAAGGACTGTGACTATTATATTCAATGAACAAGCTTAATCAATCAAGCGATATCCAATTAAGTGAGATCCTACGCGGAATTGCACTTCTATTCTCCCGAAAGTTCATGCTATATATAGTTCAATCAGTGAAAAGATAATTACAATCGAAGACAAGTCGATGCCTTCAGCGATCGTTCACATCAGAATTTCGAGTTAACTCCCTTGCCCATTCCGGTAGATTAGACTTGATCAGCATCTCTCATCTTAATGACGTATGCCCTCCCACCCACGTGACATTTGTGTACAAAACAATACACACGTGCGAGAACATTTGAACGACAGCGATGAACGTTACTTCATATTTCACTCACTTGAAATAATTTCTGAACGTTTTTCTGAACTTTGCAAACTTCTAAATGACTACTATTGGTAATACGTTATTTTGAGATCAAAATTTTACAATATTCATTGCATTTATTAACTACGAAATAAAATTTTAATCAATGCCGGCCAGCCTTCCACAAAATTTCAGTGTTCCTTCGAAGTTCCGAAATGGCCTCTGCGAATGCGACGGTGTCAATACACCTTTCGTTCACAAGACTGCCAAGAGAATGGTCGCATGTATGTAACATATCACGCTTTAAAAAATTACGTTTGAGGGCGTCGTTAATTAAATATTAATTGTATAGAAAGTATGGAGAGTTCAAGCGTTTTTTCAAGCTGGACAGTGCAGCAAATGAAGGATTTTTTAAAACTTCGGTGTGTACATATGACGGTTCACGGCAAGAACTGTTAAAGAGGTGTTTTTGGGTGGACAAACTAAACTTGCCAACATCCCCAACCCCCGAACAACAACTACTTAAAAAAAACAGACAGGCTAAAAGAGAAACTAACTCTTGAGAATGGAACAGTTCTGCCAGACCCCGCCACAATAAATGTTGGTAAATGGTCGGACGACATGAGAAAAATGCCCGAGATTGAGTTCTCTGACATTTACATTTACCTAATAAATACATCAGGGGGCTTTGAAAATGAAAAGCTCAAAGCAAGAAAATCGTTGAAAGCCATCCAGTATTTTAAAGACGGCTGGGTACAAACATTATTTGTGACAGTAGCAGATAAAGATTTTGCTTTTGTTAAAGCTAAAGTCAGACCGTCACAGAAATCTCCTGAGATGCCCCATGATGCATGGATTTTGATTCACAAGGATACGTGGATTAAATCAGCACATTGTTCATGCACTGCAGGGTATATGCATAACTAAACTTTAAGGAGTTATACCACTCCCCAAACAATTACCTGGTGGGGTTTAATTACCCTGTGGGGTTGGGATGGGATGAAAGTAGGCTCTCCACACTCCAATATATTTTTTGGCGTTTTTTAGGGGGGGGGGGGGCAGTTAAACACCCCCCCTCACCCCAGCTAACTTCTTGATCAAGTTTATGTATTATGTTATCACTCCATATTAATCATTCCGTTTCGGTTTCATAAACAGTATTTATCTGTGAAAATTTGCTTGGGCACTTGCAGGGATTTATCGAGGTGGATAGCCCCATTTCCAATCATTACTTACAGTAGTGGAGTGCCAATTCCTGACCCCAAATATAGGTACAAGCCCACGGGTAAGAAGTTCATCTTCCCCCACTGAGGGGGTGGGGGGTTAAGTTAGTTTATGCCCCCTCCCCCTGCATATCTCCCCCCCCCCCCCACACCTGATGTTTGTGTCTTTTTCAGATGATGATTATTTTCTTTTCAAAACTTGATACAAAAGGCTTTTTTATATATCAGGAGTCTACAAGTGCATAATTCAGAAATCAACAAGTGCATAATGAGAAATTTGTTAGTCAAGGATAAGGATGGGTGCATAATGGGGACAATTTTTTATCTCTGTGTGCTTCAATCATTGTTTTGGGAGTACTTACTTATTGGTGTTTAAGGTCACATATTTATATACAATGGCTAAGCATGACCACAACATGGAGATAAAGTCAAGTTTAGTCAATCGTTTATACCCATGTTGTCCCTTTTAGAGGGCTTCCATCCCAAGCAACAATGACGGTGTACTATTTTTACAATGTGCTGAAGTGAAGAAAGTTCAGTTCTACCTGAAGCAAAAATAGAATAAAATGTTATTCTTTGTGTGTTTTGATATTCTCTCTCACTCTCTCTCACAGACAAGAAGTCTTGCCTTATTATGCCTTTATTTTATCAAACACCCAGAAGTGCCCACTACCCCCATGTGTGGTCAAGGGATCCATCTCAGGAAACATTTGAAAAATCAGTGTTTTGAAAGTGAATCAGAGAGGGTGTTTTTTTTAGTCCAGGGATCCTCTGCAATTATTTGACGACTTTTTGGAGAATCCCAGCCCCACCCCAACCACCGGCTACGTCATTGAAAATAATAATTGGGAATTGCACGGTCGTCGTGACTGTAACTTGTAAGGTCCATATGCCATGTCTGTGGTACCTTGGGCCTGGGCAAGTAGGAAAGAGGTCTCATATTAAAGCGAGGTTTTATAGAAAATGCAGCCATGCTTACGTGTCTGTAAGAATCATTCCATAATGGATGTACTACGTATTCCACAATCCGACTCTAATTTGTGTGAACAGAAAAAATAAATAAAAGCTTATTAAAAATAATTTGCTATATCGGTATTTCGTATTGTTTTTAACTTTTGCGAAGCAGCGAAAATACACAACACCACGGTGATTCAGACTGTAGGCCTGCACACCTAGTTTAATTTTCAGCTCAGATTTACCTTGTTATTTGTATTAAAACTGACCATTTCTATGAGTTGTTTCAATATTTATGTCCGTTTTTTATCGGATTACCGATTCAGTTTATGTCTTATCGCGCAAACGTCGACAATTTCTTTTCAGGCTTGTGCACTGCGAATATTCCACGTGCGATTTGTTTTGTACATAAAAGTCACGTGCGTGGGAGGGAAATGCTGATCTCCTCTATTGTTGGTAACGGGCATTTTGCCACTTGGCAAATTGCCGTATCTTTTAAAATGCTAATGATTCATTTTTGTCAGTTATATTAATAGGTGGAAAATACAATTCTAGAAAATACAAATGTAAAAGTTTTATAGTATTGGCTCCTGGTTTTGCTATGACGCTATCGGATAGCGATTTGATCGCGAAAAAACACCCTTCTGGTCGCAGAACCGTACTGCATCATAGCTCTGGATATGATTTGGTAAATAAAGTATTTTCATCTCGATTTCTTGGCAGTGCATGTTCCACAGATGGAAACTCGTGCAAAATATTGCTTAAAATTTTCGAGACATCATTTAACAATTACTTTGCAGCGGCGCGATTCCAGATCTGTTTTACCGCAAGTGCCCGTCACAAACTGAAAAGTCGAAAAATGGCATTTGAGAACATTTTTTGATCTATTCTATATGGAATCCATCATCCTGTCAGGCGTTTGATAAAATAATACATGTAACACCAATAACAACAACATCAGTTAGTTGACAATAAGGACATCGATGGCATGTTTTGTACAATACTCAGGACAATATATCGTCTTTTGGGTGCAACAAAGCACCATCTACAATGTCTTGGCGTTGCAGCCGCCTTGTTGTACTAAATGGGCGTTATAAATGTGTAATTTTTGCGAGTGATTTTTGAAAATCTAAAAAAAAAGAAACCATCACTTTATGTCTGATTCAAATTTTTTAATCAGGAAGTTTGTAAATTTGTAACGTAATTGCGATTAATATTGTATTTATTGTCCATTTGTTATTGTTTTGTATGTTACAAAATGGAGATTTCTCAGTTTTTTTCGGGCAATTTTTACCCAAATTCAAGGAAATAAAATGTCCACCACAGAATTATTTTAACACGATATCATTTATTTTGGAGACATAAAGTCTGATTTCAAGGCATTTTCCTGCAGACAAACACAATTTGAATTTATTTGTAATAATAAAAAAATTGAAACAGGGGGATCAATAATTATTTTATCCCAAAGTCTCATTATATATTTTGGGACCGGTGTGGTGTTATATGTGCTGCATGTGCAGTGTACACCTTTTGCACTATCTCAGAGGCACATTAGGGACACGGTGGATGCCTGCTTTTGGGCCCGTGCTCTCCAGCAAACCTGTCACCGCACAGGAATTGACGCTAATGATCACCAATAATGTACCTTTGATCAGCAGGGAGGGGAACTTTTCTGTCCTATGTCAAGCTTTCAATTTATTATTTGACATATTTAGGGACATTCTAGTATGTTCTTCGAACCTTTTTGCGGTCAATGTGAAGTCTGTTTCGCGGGCATTTCCCCAGAGTGGAATGTCCACGAGAAAGAATTTTCAGAAATACTTTTTGAATTAATGCGAAATCGAAGAAACTAAATTTAATCTAGTTTGCACATGAAGACACCGGAATGATATGGTATTTGTAAATAAACAGAAAACTCGTGTCAATGTTTTCAGAATCGGCATAAAGTTGGTCGAGACGTTGCATGCGTAAATTAAATTCGTACTCTTTGTTGAAAAAAAGATATATGGCGGTTGTTTGGAATAAAGGTAATGTTCGGCGTGGAGTATTTATCAGTGAGATATGGGAAAAATACTGCATGTATGCTATATTCTTTGCTCACTACATGTCGGTGCGTCAATTTCCACATACAACAACATTGAGAAGTATCATGCACAGACCTGTATGGAACCACAAAGATACCACAAGTAACTACAAACAACTGCCTAGAACTCATAGGTTATGGGACAAAATCCACTGCAAACCAAGACCTCTCAGGACAAAACCCTTTATGGTTTCAATAATTTTATTTATTCCCCTTTTTCATTTATTTATTACTACTACTTTTTTATTTCAATATAATATTAATTTATTGTGTGTGTGTGGTGGGCATGTGAAAATATAAAATCTACAGTACAATTTTCTCACATTTCATATTTCGACATGTGAGATTCTAGCGTTCCGCCTCGATGCCGTGGGAGAAATGCTGCAAAAAATTCAACCGAATCGTGACCCGGTTGAAATTCTTTGTCAGTAATTGTAATCACAGTACCGTTACTGTGAGTTTCAAAATGTAAACATGTACCGTGTGTTTCTGAAAATTTCTATGCAGCTTCATATATATGTTATGTGTGGTTCTCCGTAGTTACATTCAACTTTTTGTAGTTCCTTCTGGTTCTATCCACTTATATCCAGTTGTGTGTAATAATTCGACACACCCTCCATTTTGAAAATAAACACGAACAGGTTCTAGTTAAACACACACACACATACACTCACCTGAATTACCCTGTAGAAGTACACCTGATAGAAGGTAGGTTTTGATTCATTCACCCAAGCATAGAAATATTCTGATGATATATAATAGGTTATGTTTGTAAAACGCATCTCATGTTTTCTTCCTAAGCTTCGGGGGTGGGTCTGTAACAAGTTATGCATATACGCAAATCGTATGTATGTACAGATCACAATAACTTTTCCTTCTTGTCATTTAATGGAAAGCTCTATGGTAGAGAGCTTTCCAATAATTTATAATAAGCCAAGAATGTAGTGTTGATAAAGCGTTTTCAAGTTGAACACTCTTCTGATGTTATAGACTTATATTCAGTTTCAAGAAATTGTTCTAGTCTTTCGTCTCACAAGTTAATTGGTACCTGTCAAACGTTCGAGTTGAGCCTTTTAATGACCAGGCTACTTACTTTCAAGCTTGTGTAAATGTAACAATGCTTGTTTTGAAATGTCTACATACAATTCAAAAAAGTTCCAAGAAAGTTTGCTGGTCTTTATGCTGTTAACAAGTGAATTAATACCTTTCAAACATACAAGTGTGCCTGCCATTGACTATGACAAGCTGCTTACATGGAGACTGAATTATCATTAGAATACACGTCAAAAACGTATTGTCTGACAAAGCATAAGAATGATAAGTAAAGTTTCAGATAATGGACCTCCAAGCCCAATGGCGTAGCCAGACCAAAGCAAGTATGTGTGTGTGTGGGGGGGGGGGGGGGGGGGGGGGGGGACTCTTAGAGCCGTTTTCATAGGGGTGAACCCCCACTGAATTTGTAACTAGCGGTGGAGGGGGGGGGGTGTGGGGTGTGTGTGCGGGAAAGCTTTCCAGGCCTTCACATTTCAGAATTTTACATCCCTACAATTTGGGCTAGGTAACCAAGGTAACAATAATCGGGGTGTCCGATATAGGGCGGCCAAGGGTCGTGGGTACCACGGCCCGACCATGGTTCGGCCCGTGTTTGAAAACTTTTGAATTCCAGGGTTAAAAAAAACCCCAATCTCCTTATACCTGAGCGGATATTTTGAGGTTTTTCATATATTGAAGACCGACACAGATATTAGGACAAACAATCTACAAATCTACAACCTAACCCCCATGGACCTAAACCCCCTACGATTTTTATGCCATTTTTGGACATATTTCGATGACCAACTCTGAGGGAAAATGGGGGAGTCCCCCCCCCCCCACCCACCCCCGTGGCCACGCCACTGTCCAGGTTGAACCCAGAGTAGGGTCCTGCGAATCACATACTTTCGATTCGAATCGAATCTCGAATCAAATTGAGTTTGTTATTCAAAATCGAATCGAATATAGGCGTCTTGAAGTCCCGACTGATAAAATATTCCAACTACATCATCGAGGCATATGGAATATTACCCAGTAGGGATTTTTGTTCAAAAACGGAAACGGATGCGAGAATTATTCTGCACTGGGCACTCACTGCACGGGGCTAGCCGCTAAAATTTGCTCTCAGAAGTGGCAGTGACTAGATAAACTGAAATTTGCATGGATTTTATGTTAATGTATCGGAAATTACACCCAGTCGTTATTTTCAACATTATTTATGTACAATTTCTATCTCAGCTATATGTTTTGTGACACGAATAAGATGACTGATAGCAAGCGAAAATCCAGTGAAAAGATTCGAAGGAAAACGAATCGGATAGCCGATGTCGAATCGAACCAAATACCAACTTAACATTCGACATCGAATCGAATCTTAAAGCTTCCTGGGCCCCAATACAGAGGTTCATTGGATCAAACTGTACTTGTCCTTCTTATGTGTTATCACTGGTATCAACAATTACTGTTTGGGTGGAACATCTACCACATTGAGTGTTTTAGTGGTAACCGACTCTCCACGTTCTGCATGTGATAAATTTTAGTGCGGGTTATAATCACAAGGTTTTGCAGAAAAGTCCTGGTTGACATTATAAATATTAAAATAAAATGAACTAGACCTGTACATGAGCACAGCTAACGAAATACCCCCACAATGTGCAGGCCAACCCAAAATAAAGATTGTTATGAAGTCGATTTTTAAAAATATGTTAGCACATTGTATAGGTGCTTCATTTTTTGATACTCATAAAGGTAAGGAAAATAAAGTGTCGCCATACGGTGACACAAAAAAGATACCTCCGCTTATTTAATGATGCAAGCCTGGCTATAGGTGATACAATTTAGGTATATACAAATACTAAGTCCATAAAGGGTAATGGCTCTGGCAATAAACTCTCGAACGACATCTGCATTTCACTTTGGGTATACAGCAATAGGATATACTTGCATACCAAATATCAAGTCACTCAACCAAGTACTTTACAAGTTATTCATGACTGAATTTCGGGACGGACGGACGGACGGACGGACGGACGGACGGACGGACGGACGGACAGACGGACGGACGTGTGGGAAACGAGGTTTGTGGGCTTAATTTTTTGCGGATAAATTGATCATTTTAAAACGTTCGGACATCCGCTAAAAAATCGTTTCTTCGGAATTTTTTTGGGGGGGAACAGACATGGTTAGATCCCCCAAGATAAACCTGAAGAGAGGGCGACGCTAACTCTAGCCGTTAATTGACCATAAACCTTAACATAAACCCCGAAAAATCGCTACAAATCGATTCTTGCCTCATAAGTCTCATATTTTAGACATTAACCTTGTAATATTTGTACGAAAGCTCATAATCTGGAAATAAGTTCATAATGCCTGTTCGGGCAAAAAAAAACCCTCATAAGTCCCGTATTATTGCCTGACGGACGCACGGAGGACGGACGGACGGATGGACAAGGCGATTCCTATATACCACCGGCGGAGGTATAATAAACATACAGTACCAAGGAAAGTAAGTTGTAGGTTTACCACAAGAATATTTCAACCCATTGTTTCTTTGTGAATAATTTGAATCCTTGATTTCATTTCTTGGTAAAGTTTGGTTACCCTAAGGTATTATTTCAGGCCTGCACAAAGAGGGCAGACAGTTGTTTTATTTGCTTATTAATCACCTAAAAGAATTGGGATTTTCCTTTGCCAAGATCTTAGGTCTCAGACACATAGCAGGAACGTTTGCTATAATGATGACCTTACTTAGTGTCTTTTGATATTGTCAAGAAATACTTTGATGTTATACACTGTTGGATATATAAAAGTGCTGTCTGAGCCTTTTTCAGTTGAGCATTACAGGGAAATACATCAGATCACTGAGATCAGTGAGAAAAATTCGTCAAATAAACTTTTCTATTCTGCACAGAAAAAATAGCAGAATCACTGTATACACTTTCGCTTGTTCTTTGTGATTTAATTTCTACAGCCTCGTGCTCTGCCTAGGTCTGGAATTGTCAACATAGTAAAACATGAACAGATATTTTTTTAGTTACCCTGAAACTTGTTCCTCCTGAAACTGCACATTCTCTTCAGATTAAAAAATGATCAGGCACTGGGAGCAGAGCAGTGGTAGTGTCAGGATTTCCCCGACAGGGGGAGGGGTGTGCTCCCCGACAGGGTGCTAGGGTATCCCCGACATGTCCATTAGGAAGAGGAAGCGAGAGGGTGCGAGGCCTCCCGAGGAAGGGACGCGTTGCACCCACTGACTCCCCCCGTCCCCCCATTTGACGCCAACCCCCATCCCCGGTGCAGGTGCATATATACTGAATCAAAAAAGAAAGTATAATAAACTTTAAGGAACATTTTCTTTAGTATTATCGATTTTAATCCCAAATAAATTATTGTAAATTCATATTTCGAGACTATCTGAATGAATTTGCATAATTTCATGTTCTTACTCTTCCCAGCGTCACGTCAGGACGTCGTAATTCAGACATGGGGTGAAATGAAAAGTTCACACGTGCACTCAATAGCGTGTATGTCCACTGTTTGCCTCTTGGATGGCAAGACATCGAAGGCGCATGGACCTGTTAAGTCTCTGGTTGTCACCCTGTTGTAGTTCGTTCCACTCCTGTCTTAGAACATTACGTAAATCGCCTAACGTCTGAAGATCATGAAGTCGTACCCGACGGTCCAATTGATCCCAAGATGCTCGATTGCGACAAATCTGGCAAAAGCGAGGGTCAGGGAAGAAGTTCGATGCGCTGCTCCTCAAGAAAGTCACGACAGATACGCGCCTCGTGACATCTGACATTGTCTTGATGGAATAACTGCAATCCGACGTTAGCGTTGAACAACGGGACAACAACAGAGTTAAGAAATTCGTCCCTATATCGCTGCCCATTCAGATTACCATCGATGAAGATCAACTGCGTTCGATGATGCAAGGGAATTCCTGTCCAAACCATTACCCCACACCCGCCGAAACGGTCGCATTCCCGCACGCTAACATCAGAAAACCGTTCTCTTCGTCGGCGATATACCATCAGCGCGCCGTAGACAAAATCGTGATTCATCACTAAAAAAAACTGTGCTCCAACGCTGCCGAGTCTAGCGAACGCGCTGACGTACCCATTCCATTCTGACGGTACGATGGCGTTCTGTGAGAATTGGTCCGTGGTATGGACGCCTACTTCGGACGCCGTGTTCAGCGAGTTTGTTGCGGACAGTGATTCTATTGTTAGTTCTACTAGGAGTATTTGCTGCTGTCCTCGTCGCCAGAAGGAAGCGATCCCGCAAGTGAGACGTCCCGATGTGTCGGTCTTGTGCAGGGGTCGTAACTTTTGGTCGACATGAACGCGATCGGTCGGCAGTAGATCCAGTGGTTCTACCTTCCAATGTCATGAGACGGTAAATAGTGGCCACTGCAAGCTCATCTGGAGGCATACCAGCCTCATGCATACCAAGGACACTCGACCTCTGATTTTCGGTTAACCTTGGTATTTTTTAAAATGTCGGAAGACAGAAACTAGCCTGTTAACTCAATAACCCAGGAGGCTCTCTATCACAACTTAACACAAAGAAAATCATCGGTCACGCATTCAATTGATATTCTCGGGTAGCACGTGCTATTTTGAAATCCTTAGCAAAATTGTATAGGGTTGGGTGGACAATAATAACATGTCATTAAACTCTTTGCACGACTTCTTGTCCACAAACATTAGAACTATTATATTTCATCCTTTGTGCTATTTTTCACATTTGTTTCTATTATACTTTCTTTTTTGACTCAGTATAGATGTCACTATGAATTTTCTTTTGTGAAAGAAGGACTTTTCAGGCAATTTTTCAAGTTCCAATTGTGTGCAATATCATTGTGTGGCCAAATTCCAGCCACAAATTCCGTCATATCACAAGTAGCCTATGTATATTCCACATTACAGTAGAAATATACAGAAGCTACTTGTGATATGACGCTGATGCATTATTATCACTGGTTTGTTTCTCTTTTTGTTGTTTTGTCGTTTTCTTTTGTTGGGGGGGGGGGGGGGGGGGAATTTAGCTATTCTGGTATTTCAAATGTATCAAGACTCAGTTATTACTGCACACCCTCTAAATAGACTGTTAGGTGTTGAACGTTCTCTTTTCGCAACTTTTTAGTGTTCTATTTGCAATATGTAACAATAATTCTCTGTAAAGATACAAAACATTTCAAAACAGTCATTGGCAATTTCATTTTCACACCTTGCAATGTTTACTTTCCGACTTCCCATCTTATCTTTGCTAGAAATACCGTAAAATTTAATTTGAGTTAAAAATAGTAACTTTTCGCAGTTGTGTAACCGATGTTTTGAGCGTAGCTATATGATAGACAACACTGCTTGTAGTTTGCATAAGCAGTATTCCGTTACTGTTTTCAGGTCTTTGACTATTCCGCCACAGGGGTGAACCAAGAGTGTGTCGTGGGGAGTACACCCAGCCCCGTTGGGAGAGTTTGCCCATAACACCTCCCACCCCAACCCCCGTCGGGGAAATCGGCCAAATTTGTCGGGAAGGTAAAATTATGCAAACACCATGATGCTAGAATGTGCACAATAGGAATAAAAAGGTGGGCGTATAAACACTGTGGCATTGGCAGGGTTAATTACATTGCTAGAGTTCTATTATAGTTAGATACCAAATACTTTCTACGCAATGACTAGTCAACACGCATATCTAGTCTCTGTTGTGAATTATATCGTACTTATTAAATTTGTGGCTTGTGAAACTATGACATCAGTTCTTGATAACCCGGTTCCACTAGCTACACTTTTTGCGTTTCATGTTGACTCTCTCAAAGCCTCCAGAGTCACAGATAAAACACTTTTCCCAATTAAAACAAAAATATCTCACACCGGGGCGAACCATGATTGGTCCGGAGGATCCGGGAAACTCTTTAGCCCACACCCCAAGTCGGGGGTCACAGCCAACGCGTCGGGAAATAGTGACGCCACCCGTTCCGCCGTTCTCTGTCCAGTCTGTTTCCGTTCTCGAGTTTCATATCCAAAGACATTTTTCATCTCTGTGAAGATTACCATGACATTACATGTGACAACCCATCAATGGACGGTACGACTATTTATTTATTTATTGGGGTTTAACTACACTTTCGACAGCCAGGGCCACCTCGTGTCGAAATTTTTTACGGTAGAGGAAGCCGGAGTATCTGGAGAGAACCACCTAGAAACGGCGAGCAACTGTCAGACACTCCGACGTACTAACTCCACATAACTAGGTTAGCATTGGTTGAAGACAAGTGCACCATCGACGTGCAGTGCGCCTTAGTACACAGCGTCACCATGCCGCCAAGCAGACACTCGGGATGAAGTGCATTGCCCAAGGACACAACGCAGCTACCCCTGTCGGGGATCGAACCATGGATCTTTCGGTTTGAAGGCCAATGCTGTACCACCGAGACACCACGCTCCCTACGGTATGATTAATTCTTGCTCTACATTTGTTCAACGAAAACGGGATACGCAAATAACGTTTAAAACGGTGAAGAAACGGAGGTCATATGGTAGGTACCGATTGAAGAGGGAAGTTCACGGGAGGTGAATCTTTTGACAAGGTGGCCCGTTCAGTGTTAATGTGCTATATAATTAAGGGAAGTTGGTTTACTTGAACATTCCCACCTCTTCTATTTCATTAATTCAAATTAAATATCCACACATTCTACATCATGGAGGTTGTGATGTTTTGAACACGAAAAATATATGCATTCAACTCACAGAGTTTACAGTTGGCATCAATGGTTCCTGGAAGTCTGCTACCATATTCGAACCAAAACTGATAATCAAATAATATTTCACTCGTGGCCAAATATGTTTTGGATATCCTGGAGAAAAGTTAAATATTCAAAATACTTCACGATCCATCGACGGGACTGCTTTTGGGGTAATGCCAATACTATCTCCATGTTTTACTGAAGAAGAAACCTATAGCCGACGGATATGTGTATGCCACGTGATATCGCGAAATTTTATCGAAAAATAATCGCATAATTCTATGGAATTCAAACAGGTGTTATGGCACATTGTAAGTAATATGGCAACTGTGCAGTCTCAGTATCGTGATAGTCTGTAGTGTGAAAGCAATCAGTCTCATTATTTCATTTTAGACGACATTGTGTATCGGTGAAACATTATTTGATTATCAGTTCTGGTTGGAATACGATAGCAGACAAAACCTGCTTCTCTCCAGGGTCAATATGAACCCTCCTCTAACAGAGTGCAGGTATTATAGTCATAACCTGTGGTATTTCATAAAGCCCAAATATGGGCTTCCAGCACGCTACCAGTTAAGATTGGATGACAAGTTAGTTTGATACAGATTTGATACTCAGTTGTGCAGATCTCTGCCTGCGAATGTTCATTTATTCATTGATCTGCCTCTTCTTAAATACCATTCGGAATATAATTATTTTTTTGTTTGACAGGGCTCTCTGAGCTGTGCCTAACAAGATATTACACTGATTTATTGATTTGTGCTTCCTTCACCCAGTGCCAAGGAAAAACAGTCCTGCGCTATTCATAAAATCGCCATTAAAGTTTTAATATTTTTAACATTCAAAACATAGCTTATAACACCTCAGTAGAACGGTCTCGTTGTGCCGGTCCTAATAAGGGATTATAAGCTGTTAGCCTGTATTTGTTTTGTTTTTTTTTTTGGGGGGGGGGGGGGTGGTAATTTTCATTGTTCATGAACTGTATTTTTGGCAAGTGTCGTCTGCTATTCTTGTCAGGTAAAGGATTAAAGGAAACAATGCGTCAAACTACGAAAACAATCTGCAGTATTTGAGAGAATATCCGAATTGTGTCATGCTTGGGTTCGAGGTAACTCAAATTGTAATAGTATGCTTAATTACGTAATGATCACCTTATCAAGTGTGTGATAGGAAAGGATGGATTTTATACCGAAACAATTATTGTTTGCAAAATGAAAGTGTTGACGAGTGCCCACCTCCTTTCCACCACAGGCGCTCATGTATATATTCAGGTGCTTTCGAAACACTCATTTACCAATTCAAAGACTTCTAAATGGCTGCGGTCGCGACTACCCTATATCAGGGTTCATACAGATCAGTTAATTTGGTTTTCCATAACTTGTCCATACCTTTTCCTTACCTCCAACATCAAATTTCCATAATCCCAAAGGTTAAATGTTACTCATACTTTTATCCTCTCCAACCCCACCTCAAACCTTGACAACTCTTTTAACTCTCAAGGGCCCAATTCCAACCTTAATAAAGCCTTACGTAATCTTTTAAGTTATATTCACCTTGGCAGTTGTTTCTAGGCAAGTCTTGGCTGCGTATATAGACAGCCTAGACTTGCCTACAAAGAACTGCAAGGCCATCAGATGCACTCTATCAAAGTGTGGCAAACATGTACACAAACCACAAGGCCTTCAATGGTTAACAAGCCCCAAACACCAATGACTGAAGTTGCGATTGTTGATGAATTCTTAAAATTGCGAGTACAAATATTTTTGAATGGTCAGATGAGACAGGAGAAATGCCTATGTTACACAACACTTTTCATTTTCCACAACTTTTCCAAAACCCACCCCTACTTTTCATACATGTACTTGTCCAGTGCCTGGAAACTCAATTTATTGTTTTCCAAGACTTTCCGTACCTTTCCATAAACTGTGGATTCAAATATTGAAACAAAGCCTGTTTGAAAAAAATCACTCAACCATGTGCCCGACAAAAAGATGAACGCAACCTCAAATCATTAACACAATAGAGAGTAATCGGTTGACTGGTCTGGTTACGTAAAATAATTCATAAGGTGAGGGACGTTGTGCAAACACGAGCGCGCGAATGCGCACGAGTATTTTACAATATTGTCCGTCGCCTCGATTGAATTATTTCACGTAATCAGTCCAGTCAAGCGATTACTCTATTTATTACTTTTCATTATTAACGATAATTATATTATTTAACCCTTTACCTAACGTGACGGCCAAAACCGGCCAGCGCTATTCTCAAAAATCGCCAATTAATTTTCATTATTTTTTAATTTTTTGTCTCTAAAACATAGGTTATGACCCCTCATTGGAACGAGCTCGTCGAGCCCGTTCCATTGAGGGTGCCATAACCTATGATTTTGAGACATAAAATTAAAATAATAGTTATTCAAGAAAGAATTTTTTTGCAAGTGTCGTCTGCTTTTCATGTTAGGTAAAGGAATAAAAAAAACTAAAAATAATGAAGTCCCCATTTCACCCACGGCAAAGCGTCTTCGTTTGCGCGCACGGATATATGACCCAATTGTTGATTGTATAATTCACTTGTTAAGTTATCGTTCATAATCAAACCGGGAAATCCCAGTAAACCACACTTTGGAAAGTAATAAAGTGTCTTTAATAACTAGAATTCACAATAACATATCTTCACTTTGGCGATTTAAAGTTAGTAATAAACAACTCATATATAGTAACAAGTGTCCTTCAAGTTTCTCTTTGTGTCCTAACAATCGCCATAAGCGTCTTTTCCACTAGCGCGCTATTTAGCTTTACAATTTTCCTCTCTTCTGGTGAAACTTTGCGAGTGGAGACACAGTGAAATTTACCCTGGCTTGTATTGTAGTTGCCAACACATCTGAAAGGGTTAAAACGTAAATTTATTTCTCACTGGACTATTATCTAACTTATTGTTTCCCATAAATACACCGCAATATTAGATGTTCAAGGCAAGAATCGATTTTTTCCTGATGAAAGACATGAAGACATATATTTCAGTTTCAATGTTCCTCGTTCTCTTGAGAAAGTATTGATTTTATAGAGGTGTAAAATGGGGAAATATATTTTATCAGCAGAAGTCTATATACATTGTAGTCTACCTTACAGTGTGGTCGCCGTGGACTAGTCGCAATCCACGCATGGGCAGTGATGTCCCCGCAGACGTTTAACATGTAATAAAAATCATCATCATCAAAAATTTAATTAATGAAGCACCGGATTGTATCCGGTGCTTCATCACTTAAAATTTTGATGATCATTCCTATAATTAAGGTTTGGAATCTAACATTAGTGCGTCCACGCAAAGGGGCTTAAGAGTCTTGGCCGAGGACACAACGTAGTTACTGCTGGTTAGGACTCAACCGTCGAACTTTTAGTTTGAAGTCAAAGTCTCTTACCAATGAGCCACCCCGGAGAGCTGTTCGATTAAGTTATTACTGAATCTCCGCACCAATACAAACAAAATTGATACTCCCAATAGCCATTATAAGCAGTACTGTACGCTGAAATCCCCTCCAAAAACAAAAAGGACTAAGTAATATTAGTTAACTGGTAGAGTGCTGGAAGCCCATATTTGGGCTTTATTCTGAAGTGTCGGTACGACAACTTAAAGGCTTCATATTCAGTGGATGTTCTCCATATTACCTTTGAAGAGAAATTATTTAGTCTGTGAGGATTTGTCTTGTTACAATTTATGGGAGAGTGCCTATTGGCACTCTCCCATAAATTGTAACAAGGCAAAGATATGTGAACAAATTTTGATGACCAAAAATAATTCAGCACTCTACCAGTTAAAGTAATTGTAAACATAGGGCTAAAAAAGTGTTTTGATTCTCAGGCAATCCCTCATTGAATTTGAACCCCCCTCACTGGACATTTTTATTGCCTTTCAGTGTCTTCCAATATTAGTACAAATTCAGTGTGGCCCGAAACTTTTTACATTTTTTGATTGATGCATATTTATTTAGTTGCGTCTCCAGTATGTTAATCCCCATAGATTGAAATATGAACCTTTTCAATTGCAGTACACGCAGTTTTTTAGAGGAAGGTTTTATTTTTCAATTTAAAAATGAATGAATTTGTATAAATATGCTTTTTCTATATTTCTGTGTGTAAAAAAAAAGTTGAATTCCTCTCCATGTTTACACATTATGGCCAAACTGTATATTCCAAAAAGGTCAACGAATAAGTAGAAGCACATATCGATTAACACATTCATACATGCGTGTGAATGGGTTAATCGATATGGCACAGGAGCCAACGCGGAAGGATAGAACGAGAGACCGTACGCCTCTAGTTTTATATTTCCGCGATGTCACAACTGCCATATCGATTAACCCATTCACACACGTGTGTCGTTGTGTGTTTATTACACGCCATCACTTCTATAAAAAACAATTATTAGAAGGACACTCAGCAATTCATTTGACAACTATCAACACAAAGAACACATTTTATCGCCAAGCAAATTTGCGAGGGGAATCCGTGTTGCATTTTCGTCCCCTGAGTTCCAATGTGTTCTTTGTGCCTACTGGCACATAGAACACATTGGAACTCAGGAGACGATTTTCGGCTGTCTCTAGCGATTCAAATTGGAATTGAAATGCAAGGTTTGTAGAAAATTTCAGTGAAAATTCGCTTTTGTTTAAAAATAGTCCGTCCACGATTTCCGTTCCGCACATATATGCAGAACAGGTTTTCATTTTCCGCGTGGTTTCGTGTTGCTGTAGATGCAGATTTCATAGAACAAGCTTGTAATAAAACTTCCTACTTCTCTACAGAAATTGAAATAATTTTGACAGACTTCTCCCATAGTCTGCGTTTCACACAATAATTAAAAAAAACTAAAGCAAATGATTTGATGCAATTAAGGGGTTGTCCAACCAAACGTTGGTCAATTTGTTGACATTTTCACCAATATCTCAGAAAAAGATAAGAAAAGTGAAGAAAGGCAAATTATATATCAAAATAATGAGTAATGTGCATAGAAAGGGGATATTTAAATTGTTTTCAAGAAAAAAGTGAATTTTATGATTTTGAAGAAGATTAATTTGCCAACGGCATAAGTAACGAACCCGTAGAACCACAACATGATAGGTATTTCGAAAGTCTTGTCCTCAATGTGATGATAATATACTACAGACTCGGAGAAAGCAGTTTTATGATACACCCTTTGGTGTGTTGGGAATGTTGTAATGCAAAACCACAACACGAAAAATGGATGTTGTGGCCATGTTGAAATCGGTCATATGATTATAATGTGGTTTTAGCGGGGATTTGCATTTTGGACGACCTGAAAAATGCAGGGACGTGGTCTCCTTTTCCCTTATTTGAGACAATGTATGCATGAGGGGGTTCGCAATCAAGTTACAGCAAATGCTCCAGTTGCAAATGTTATAACAACAGAGAGATGCTTTTAAATTCCATCGACCGTCATCTAATATTCCCTCTGTCGTCTTGCACTATTTGTTGTTGAAAATCTGAATCATTGCGATAACCTGAACCACTTGTAAAAAATTCACCGAATATATAAAATCGTGTAATACAGTAGAATTGAAAATGTGGTTGCAGACCTACACCTTGTCACTTCGGCCAGTGACATGACATCAGGGACGTCGCGACAGGGGGGGGGGGGGGGGGGGGGGTGGGGGTGTCTCACCGCCAATATTTGTCAAAACCTTAATAGTTGGAAATTCGGAAGGCAAAAATATCAACAGTTAGAAATTTAAAAACTACTGAATATACGGTATAATTCACTAAAAAAGCTTTTTTCCGACTGGAGGACCATAATAAGGAAATATTCCGAGTAAGAAGAGTCCATAATCATCATTTGAGGTAGACCAATCCATATTCTCAACGTGCAGCCTTTGGGCTGCACGTTGAAAATATCGATTGGTCTACCCTACAAATTCACTGAGCAGCCATTCTACTTTTTAAATGTACGGTGTGTCATGATCCTGGGCCGGAAAAGCGGTCTTACGGGTCCAAAGGGTTAATAAATAGTACTTGTTGTCATGTCAAGTGCCTGTGAAATGCTCTAGAAACACAAAACTCCCACTTTCCCAAAGGCGATGTTTCAAATTTGTCCGTCAGACAAGAGGCGTACGAGCCACTGGGGACAATTCGGGCAAAGCAAGAAGATATTGAAAATTTGTATCCAACTCGAATTAAAAATGTTTCCCTTCAAAAAAATCACTGAATTTGGAACTGAAAATTAGCCTTATAACTATTACCAGAACCCATGAAAACGCATCTGAGCACATCAATTTTTCAAAATTTTCTAGGGGAGGACCTCAGACCCCCTGGCAAAGATTCGCGCTTTGGCGCTCGCAGTTTCGTGATTACCATCCTACGGCGCTCGTGTGTCGGGATTCCCAGTTAGAATTTCAAAGGGTCTCACCCCCCCCCCCCCATTGAAAGGCCTCTAGCTACGTCCCTGCATGACATTGTGCTGACACTTCTGCACATCTTTCTCTATCTCTAGCTGCAGCTTCAGTATTTGTCCATTGATAAGCATAAAGTG
The DNA here is from genome assembly GCA_031216915.1 of Pictodentalium vernedei. NCBI lineage: Eukaryota > Metazoa > Mollusca > Scaphopoda > Dentaliida > Dentaliidae > Pictodentalium > Pictodentalium vernedei. The sequence goes on from CM062294.1 coordinate 151,356,374, forward strand.
TGTATGTACAGTTCTGTCCTACAAAGTGAATAAACTCTGTTGCCATTGAAAAAATTGCAATTTAATAGGAGTATTCAATCAACAGGAGTTTGATCATTTTTTCTGTATTCTTGTGATAAACTGAGCATTTAGTTTATTATAACTAGTTTGACAAAGCCACTGAAGTTTATTTTTTTTGTCACACACGATATAATTGACAAAAAGCTTTTAAGCGACAGACCATGACCCACTACGTCTATAAGCATGGGGACCTTGGCTCATGTCAGTGAAATTCTTTCATACATCACCAGATTTTTTTATTCAATTAACTGGAGTTTATTATGGCATCTATGTGATTAACAGGTCAATTTGTAGTGATTGTCTAGAAAAGTGGAGTTTATTATGGCATCTATGTGATTAACAGGTCAATTTGTAGTGATTGTCTAGAAAAGTGTTGGTTGTTTTTAAGATATATTTAGTCAACAAATTCCAACTGACTAATAATTATTCACTCGAATCTCTTTGTTTCCCTAATATATTATTGTACCGCACTGAATATACTGGCATTTCCTAATGCAGTTTTCTTTGGATTATCATATAACATTAGAGTGATATTGGTGGTGTGGCCCAATTTTGTTAGAAGCAAATTTCTTTATTCTGTATACAGAGGACACAATAGTAAATAGTGTTCACTGTCTTCATATAAATGACCACAGCTACAAGAAGCATTATTCTCTTCTGCAACTCAGGAACGACATTGTCGTTAATTGCAAATTTCTTATTAGATAGGCCTACGGAAGTACAGTTCTGCAGATCTATACTAAGGCCGTTCCAAAGTTTTACCGCTGATGGCAGAAACGAGTTAGAGAACCTTTTAGTGTTGCATTTAATTTCCCTTAGTGAGTTTGAAGATCTTTATAGGTCAGTTTTGATACAGTTCGCGGAATGAGCAGCCTAATGTAGTTTGGAAGGTTTGTGACCATGATTTTTATAAAAAGCTACTAATTTGTGACGTCGTCTACGCTCTTTGTGCGGTATGAAATCCGATTCCCTGTAAATAAGGTGATGACTTGTCCCCCTAGTTACCCCTATTACAGTTCGTAGAGCATCCAAGTGCAGATTTTCTAGGAGTGTTGATTTAGTCTCCGTGCAACCATTCCATATAACATCGTCATGATCAAAAAGCGGGAGAATGAAGTATTCATTTACAGTTTCTAATGCGTGTCTAGACAGTCTGTATTTTAAGCTTCTTAGACAGTTTATCATGGGGCTGGCGGACTTTATTTATAAGGCTCTCTATGTGTGAATCCCATTGTCCTGTTTTTTGAAAAGATCAACCCAAGATGTTAATGGGTGTCGGTCTCTTGTATTTGTTGTCATAGGAGGTAAAGATGGCGACGAAGCGTATGGTTTACTTTACCTGAAAAGTACAATGATTCAGTCTTTAGAGTATTAAATAAGACCTGCCATGTGTTAGACCACTGGGCAACTTTTCTCAGGTCATTATTCAAAACTTCTGCTGCAAAGTTTCCATCTTCGATTACTAGATAAAGTGTAGTATCATCGGAATAAAGTCTAATATTGGACATAATGTCCTTAACAATGTCATTTATGTAAATATTAAACAGAAGAGGGCCTAAAACGAATCCTTGTGGCACGCCAACCTTAATGATTTCATTTGCAAAAAGCTAATGAATGACGTTTAAAGCCACCAAAGTGGCTTTTGGAACTTTTCAGTGGAGCCATTATAGAGCCTTCGGGGACTCAAAATGTTGATAATAGCAGGGTTTTTCAATTCACACCATTAATCGGTAAATTAAGTGTTATATTCGGAAGTAAGCCGAGGCATGAAAGGTTTAGTGCTTAATGTCTAAAAAGAACGTTTTGCAATGTAATATGATTTTTGCAGATACATTTGTTTGGAGTGTTACCTGTTGGATAGTGGTTGGTGGGTTTGCAGAATTTTACCTGTAAATGGGAGCATGGGCGTCGCCAGGATGTTTCAAAAGGTGTTCAACTTTGATGAAAAGGGCATATGCTAAAGGTACAAGCAAATTAGGGAGGGGGGGGGGGCATGTCCAACAGACAGCATACGTATATTGGAATCCAAGGGTAAGAGTGAAACAACTTATTACTTATTGACAAACCAGACGGATTTAACAAGTCAATCACTATCATCTTGATGCATAGGATAAAGGGATTAAAGTGCAAGGGGTCTGGAAATATGTTTCATTTTGTGTTCAACTATGCCTTTGCAGTGCATTCTACATAAGAGAAGATCATAGTTCCTTTCCAAACTACCACACTGACACATACATCTTTTTATGGGAAGATACTATTTTGTCCTTCCATACTTCCTCTAGTGGACTCCTTCAAGTTGATCTTTGTTGAACTTTCCCCAAATCAAAACAAAAACAGAAGAAAATGGCAGCCTCCAATCAGTGAGCACTCCACTAGTAACATTTGGCCTTACTCTTTATTCCTTTCAAGAATTAGGAAAACATTTCTTCGAGTATGTACTTGAGTGTTTCTAGAATACAGCTGTTGTTTTATTTTAAGGTATTTTATTGTAAAAATTTTGTTCTCTTACTTATGCCATTGTAGACTTTCAGGCGGTGCCATCCACCACCTTGCAGCAGTTTTATGGCAATTTTCAGATTCCACCTGTTCTGTGTGTCATTTCAAGCATTTCGGTGTATAATTTATTGGGATTTTTAATTTGGGGCCTTTTTGGACCTTGAAGAGAATTACCTGAAATTGGACAAAGTTAAGTTGGACATCCCCTTAAATACGCCACAAGCAATTACTAGTTGAAAAAATGAATGATCGGTGCCCATGACTGTAGCATAACAAAACACATTGTGTATCTCACTGTGTACCTTACAGGTGTTTGGATCTAGAATTGATGGAGATATTATTGCCTCCAAATTCACATCTAATTCTGAGATCACAAAGGCTGTCAAATGCGAACCATTACATGCCCATGTATTTCCCAGAAAAAGACAATGAAAGAAATGAAAAGTTTACAGTTCTTCAACTGTTCTTGGACGAAACAAATTCAGCATCACAGGGTAACTGAAATTGTTCTGTTCTTGCCTATACTAGTATGATTGTTATTCGCCAAAATTAGAGCTAGAATCTGGTAAAAATGAAACTCACCAAATTTCGTTTTTGATCATGTCTTGACATTACAAAGTGCATATCTGTGACAAAACCTGGTATCAAATTAGCAACACCCCTTATTAGGTGTTCTAAAGTTGGTCTCACTTAATGACAACTCTTATTGGACCCTGTTGTGAGAGGCACTCTTCAACAAGGGAAGCCTGTGTGCTCTGAAGTGTCTCTAGAGGAGGTGGGTGTCAAAAGGTTTATGGAAAAAGTAGCATGGGAGGATGGGTGCGTGCTGAAATGTGGAGAACAAAACTTTCTACCTTGTGTTTGCATTTTTTTACTGCCCCACCCCCTCTGTCGAAGGAATGAAAGAAAACAATGTAGTTTAAAGATAAACGTACCTGTGCCATTGTCCTCTCATCAAAGACGGCATACTACGGTCCTTAAAAAATAAAGTTTAATTTAACAGTCGAAATCAATATGTATACTACTTTTTTATTGAGGTTTAACGACAATTTTGACAGTCATAGTCACCTCGCATCGGACATTTTTAGGGCTAGAGGAAGCTGGAGTACCTGAAGAGAACCGTCGAGCAGCGACGAGCAGTTGTCAGCCGCTCAAGCGTACTAACTCCGCAAAACCAGGGTTAGCATGGTTGAGAACAAGTACACCATCGACATGCAGTACACCTTAGTACACAGCGTTACCGTCCCCTCCTCCCACATGAGCAATCGGGATTAAGTGCCTTGCTCAGGGGATCACAACGCAGTTACCTCTGGAGGGGAACGAACCGTTGACCTTTCGATTTGAAATCTAGTGCCGTTAACCTCTGGGCCACCGCGTTCACATACATATTACACATTTTCAAGAGACATCTATGTCGTCATTGTACAGACTATGTATTATTTTAACCCTTTACCTAACAAGAAAAGAAGACGACACATCCAAAACAATTCTTGAATAACTATTTTTTTTTAATTTTTTGTCTCAAAAACATAGGTTACGACCCCTCATTGGAACGAGCTCGACGAGCTCGTTCCAATGAGGGGTCATAACCTATGTTTTTGAGACAAAAAAATTTAAAACATCATGAAAATTAATTGGCGATTTCTGAGAATAGCGCTGGACGGTTTTGACGTTACGTTGGGTAGAAGGTTAAACGACTAATCACATTCAGTGGCAGCCCTCAATGCAATTTGAACAACTGTGTTCATTTTCGGATATTCGGACAATTCTATTATAGCAAAGGACTGTGAGATCGATCAAAAGTGAGGATGTGTATTTGTTACAGACCTCCTACTCATTCACACGACTTCCTATAAAATATACCAGCTTTGCTATCACTTTAATTTTCTGAATAAACCTCCTGACATACCTAGTGCCTATATTATCCCTTCATAATAATTACACAACCCGTCAAAATAAATTGTAGGAAAAGGTTAAATGAAAATGTATCTCTCATTTTTATTGACAAATGAAACAAGGGTTTAACATTTATTATACGAATGTTCTAAAAAAACAGCGGGAGTCTTCTTTTTAATACTTTCATTCCAGTGTTTTCAGTGATAAACATTCTGACAAAACCAAAGTTTTGTTTGTCTCAACATTTTGAAGGGTGGTATTCTTTGTATATTCTTGGATAGCATTTGTGAGCAGTTTTGTAAGGGTTTCACAATTTAAAAAAAAAATCAAACTCTCTTACTAGCCTGCGAAATTAGGGCTCTGTGAATCACTCAATCTCGAATCGAATCGGATCTAAAAAAAACCTGTCCGACACGAGGTGACCCTGTCTGTCGAATGAGTCACTAAACCACAATAAATAAATATAAATAAATACATATTAATATAAGTTCAATGTTTACTATGTCAGTGTTGATCAACGTGGCTCCGGGTTTTATCTGTTTCTCAGATGGATAGAATAAATAAAACAAACACTCCCTATAATGACTTTTTGATTACTTTTATTAGTTATATGCAAAAAACATTGAGATTACAAACATGTGTCAGATTCAAAGTATTCATTCCCTGAATGTGTCACACTCCCATAATTTCAACTTTCAAATTGCTGACACGGGTATATTTAGTAATGTATGCAATTCAGAGTATTTGGAAGTGATCACTGGCTGAATTTCACTGCGACTTATTCAACAGTCACATATAAAAGGAAGCAATTGAGCTGAAAATTTTGTGGTGCGACTTATACACCAACCATTATTGAAATGTTTGCCTGTCCACCTGTCGTCGTCAGTCGGAAATTGACCAGCGACCAGAGGAAATAAAACATACCTGTCACAAGCGACAGGTCCCTTAACCCTTTACCCAACGTAATGTCCAAAACCGGCCAGCGCTATTCACAAAAATCGCCAATTAATTTTCATTATTTTTTTCAATTTTCGTCTCAAAAACAGAGGTTATAACCCCTCTTTGGAACGAGCTCGTTCCAATAAGGGGTCATAACCTATGTTTTTGAGACATAAAAATAAAAAAATTAGTTATTTAAGAATTTTGTTTGCAAGTGTTGCCTGCTTTTCGTGTTGGGTAAAGGAGTAATAATTGTAAGTGAATGATAAGCAATCAAAGCATCGAGATTGTGGTCATTTTTGTAAGAATGTCTAAAAGTATTCAAATCCGTCAATACTTTATTTATTATTCTTTAAAAAAACCATTGGCGCCGATGAACATCATGTAACATCATGTTCTGCTCCACAATTTTCCAGTTATTTTAAAAAATGACATGCCATACACCTTCCTCAAATGAGAATATTCTTTAACTCAGTTATCTAACCCCTAACATGTATTACATTTTCCAGATCCACTAACAAGAGGCCCCAAGGGGCCTTAATCGCTCACCGGCCAAAGTGGTTCAAAGAAGTATTTGGGGTCACATTCAGTTAGACATGGTTCATCAACACTACAAAGGAATGAAGTCATGAGAGGCAAATTTTATGGCAAAACACCAATGAATGGATTTGAACAAGCCTGAATGTAACATGCCCCCCCCCCCTCACCCCGCCCATAGAGCCCAAATATTAAGCTGAGGACTCACATTGAACAAACTTGAATCTGATCCCCATTGAGATGCCATTTACCAAATAGGAAAGAATTCTGACTGTTGGATATGAAAAAGGTTTTTAAAGAAATCACATCACATTGCACTAAGTTAAACTTTGGGCTCAAATAGGGAGCCAAAATATTAACTCAGGGTCCCGATTTGAACAAACTTGAATCTGACCCATCCGAAGATGTTGTATTCCAAATATGATTGGTGGATCTGAAGAAGAAGATTTTAAAAGAAGTTCCTTCATATTGCACTTAGTTAAAATTCAGGCTCCCATAGGTAGTACAAATCAATAACCCCGGGACCAGGTTTGAACAAACTTGAGTCTTAGTCTCCAAGAGATGTTGTATAGCAAATATGAAAGGATTCTGACTGGTGGATCTGAAGAAGATTTTTAAAGAAATTGTCTTATATTGTATTAAGTAAACATTTCGGCTCCCATAGGGAGCCCAAATATCAACCCATGGACTAGGATTGAACAAACTTGAATCTAACCCTCATAGAAATGTTGTATACCAAATATGATAGCATTCTGACTACATGGTCTGAAGAAGATTTTAAAAACAAGTTGGAACAGGACCCAAAATTTTCAGCCTATAAATTTTTTTTTCCATCTCAGAATTGAACATAATGCGTAAAAAAAACCCAAAAATGTACGAATTTTGGTCCAAAATTTCGGAGTCCCAACCTGACCCCTTTTTTTTCATCTCAAAATTGTACAAAACGCATAAAAAACAATTTTTTTTTTCCAAATTTTCGTCCAAAATTTCCAGGTGTGAACCCCAAATTTTAAAAAAAAATTTTTTTTTTTTTTTTCGTCATAAAATTGAACAAAAACACATAATTTTTTTTTTTTAAATTCCGAATTTTGGTCCAAAATTTCGGAGCCGGAACCGGACCCAAAATTTTCAGGCTAAGAATTTGGGGGCTGGTTTTCGTCTCAAAATTGAACAAAATGCATGAAAAATCAAAAACAATTTTTTTTTCTCAAAGTCCGAACCAGACTCAAAATTTTCAACCCAGGGACCCAATTTGAACAAACTTGAATCTGACCCCTCCTAGAGATGATGCATACTAAATGTTAATGGATTCTGTCTGGTGGATCTGAAGAAAAAGATTTTTAAAGAAATTTTCTCATATTGCCAGATATTGCACTAAGTTAAAATTCAGGCTCCCATAGGGAACCCAAATATTAACCGAGAAACTCGATTTGAACAAACTTGAATCTGGCCCCCTAGAGATGATGCATACAAAATATGAGAGGATTCTGATTGGTGAATCTGAAGAAGATTTTTAAAGAATATTCCACGCATTGCACAAAGTTAAAATTTGGGCTCCCATAGAGAGCCCAAATATAAACCCAGTGACTCGATTTGAACAAACTTGAATCTCACCCCCCTATAGATGTTGTATACCAAACATGAAAGGATTCAGAGTGGTCGATCTGAAGAAGAAAATTTTTAAAGAAATTTCCTCAAATTGCACCAAGTTAAATTTTGGGCTCCAATAGAGAGGCCAAATACTAACTCAGGGACCTGATTTGAACAAACTTGACTCTGACCCTCCTAGAGATGTTGTATACCAAATATGAAAGCATTCTGACCGGAGCATCTGAAGAAGAAGATTTTTAAAGAAAGTTTCTCATATTGCACTAAGTTAAAATTCAAGCTCCCATAGAAAACCCAAATATTAACCGATAAACTCAATTTGAACACACTTGAATCTACCCCCCAATCCCCCCCCCCCCTCCCAGAGATGATGTATACCAAATATGAGAGGATTCTGACTGGTGAATCTGAAGAAGATTTTTAAAGAATATTCCACGCATTGCACAAAGTTAAAATTTGGGCTCCCATAGGGAGCCCAAATATTAACCCACCAACTCAATTTGAACAAACTTGAATCTGACCCCCCTACAGATGTTGTATACTAAACATGAAAAGATTCTGAGTGACCGATCTGAAGAAGAAGATTTTTAAAGAAAGTTCCTCAAATTGCACCAAGTTAAACTTTGGGCTCCAATAGAGAGTCCAAATACTAACTCAGGGACCCGATTTGAACAAACTTGAATCTGACCCCCCTAGAGATGTTGTATATCAAATAGGAAAGCATTCTGACTGGTGGATCTGAAGAAGAAGATTTTTAAAGAAATTTCCTCATATTTCAGTACGTTAAAAGTTGGGCTCCTACAGAGAGCCCAATTATTAACCCAGACTGGATTTGAACAAACTTGAATCTGACCCCCCTACAGATGTTGTATACCAAACATGGAAGGATTCTGATTGGTGGATCTGAAGAAGATTTTTAAAGAAATTTCCTCAAACTGCACCAAGTTAAACTTTGGGCTCCAATGGAGAGCCCAAAATCTTAACCCAGGGACTCGATGTGTACAAACTTGAATCTGCCCCCCCCCCCCCCCCCCCCCCCAGAGATGTTGTATAACAGATATGAAAAGATTCTGACTGGTGGTCCTGAAGAAGATTTTTTTAATTTTTGAAAAACTGTATGGGTGCTATCAGAGTTATGCCCCTTCTGGTCCCCCTGTGGGTGCGGCATGTTTATTTGTACAAACTTGAATTGACATATGATAAGGAACATGCACACAAAATTTGGTTCAATTTGGTCGAGTAGTTTGTGAGGAGACGTCGATAATGTAAAGTTCACGACGGACGACGACGGACGACGATGACGGACGGACGGACGGACGACGACGGACGGCAAGTGATAAGTTGAGCTCCCTTCGATGAGCTAAAAACACAAAACACTATCTGATTAAGTAGAAATAAACAAACTGAATGTGTTTGCAGGTATCACGGAACTAAATATTTTCCCATAGGCGACCATTATAACGTTCAGGCGAAAAAAATACGACCGCATCACTTTAATTTTGGCATTCAAATATCTTTGTCAAGTATAACCCTTCAGACATCCTATGGTCTGGTAGTTGTTTGTAGTAAACTATCGTCTCCCTTTTTAGACAAACGACACTTGGTTAAAAACAACAACAGGTTATTTTTTTCTGGTCATTGTTATTCGACTCGTCAGTGTGCGAACACTTCCTGTTCCACATTGGGGACGCATAAGCTTGAGTTTTGTTGTCAGAATGTTAATTGATTCGACCTTTGGCAGCGGAAGTCAGACGAACGTGTTAAAATCAAAGCAGCGATCGAAATAATCACGGGAGAGTGGTGGTCGAGTGGATAAGTGAGCTGGTCTCTCACGCCAGCGGTCCCGGGATCGACCCCGGTCGGGGAAAGGTCTCAAGATGCCCGAACACTCTCTGTAAGCATCAATTGTGGGGTAGATGCTGTCACAGCGTACCGTCCCATCGGGTGTGACGTAAAATGGCTGTCCTCTGTGTCGAAAGAGAGACACTTCGTGCAGACTAAAGATCCCTTCGTAGTATTCGAGAAGAGCGTGGCCACGAAGTTGCCGCTACGAAGGCCATCCCACACACAGATCCTACGCCATTGGGCCAAGGAGAGGCGTGAATATAAGTTGCAAAACATGTTCACCAATCCTTGTAAAACAAATAAGTTTTAAAAAAAAATAAAATAATTAAATTAAAATAAAAAAATAATCACGATATGCTTTATCACTAAACGGAAACGTTGATCAATAAAATATCTACGAACCCGTTTTCAGAAATAGTTTCCGGGACATGCCATAACATATAGAATATGTAGGCACTAGGGCTGGTAATCAGATTTAAATCACCAGTAGGGTAAGGGTTTTAACACCTCGCTTTTGTCGAGTGGTTAAAACCCTTTTTGCACGAGTGGTTTAAATCTGATTACCAGTCCCAGTGCCCTTGTTTTGTTTATACCACACTCTTAATAATTAATCGACTTTGTCACTTGAAATGGAGACAAAACGATATTCCCGATTGGCTCACGAGCGGACAAGTGATTATTTTGTTTACATCTGCTCCGGGGAGCAGTACTTCCGGCTGCACGTGAATGCTTGATTGACAGCTAGACACATCGTCAACGGTGACTGAATTTACCTTGCTTTTTCAGTCAAATTATTATTAACAATTCTTAAATTTTATTTTAAATATTTAATTGTAGGCATCTTAAACTTAATAAGTCATTGCACGTAGCAGATAGTACCGCAAAACGTCGTATGTTTGAATGAAACATAGCGAAATGTGGATGTATCGAAGATGACAAATTGGGTCATGTCAAAGGTCAAGTTGGATGTAGTTCCTGCTATAGGTGTAAAATTTTGTAAGCGGATTTCCATTGAAAACGTTTTGAGTAGAAGCTTTAAACCGGTAGAGGGGTTAAAAGCTAAAATTTAACATTCGGGCTTTTTACAGGTAGTAACATAGGTATGCACGGAATTAATTAGTTTATTCCTGTTATTGAGTTCTGTGTTATCATAATCAAGGCCCAGGGAATACTGAACTGAATAGAATGTTTTACCACACTAATTCAATGCAAGCTCTCAGGCCACTTGTTAAATTTTGTGAGGAATCAGACGTTGTTATGGATTGTTCGTTCAACTTCTTTTGCGCGCAGACCATCATTGATGCAATGTGGTGTACTTTCACTAAAAACATGTAAGGTATTTTTTAGGTTGCAGTTATAGATATTCCAATCAAAAGGTATTTAATTCGCCCTGAAAACATTAAGGTATTAACACAATTAGTGGAACTACGCTGCGTAATCATAAAACTACAGCTGTGATGAGTCTTCATTCATAATTATCTGAAGAACAAACACATCCAACATTGGTAACGTAATTGAATGGTTGAGGGCTAGATTATTTTAGAAGCGAGAATTTGTTATTCAAAATTTGTTTTATTACAAATTATTGGAGAGTGCCCACGGGCATTCTTGAATAATTTGTAATAAAACAAATTTATATAAACAAACTATTATCTGCGTTTGACTCAATATGAAACATGAGCAAGGAGAATGTTGGCTTTTGCCTGGTACCCTCATTTTTTTGAAAGCCCTGATAGTGGATTCCTGCACTCAACCAGTTAACCCTTTCCCCAACGTAATGGCCAAAAGCGACCAGCGCTATTCTCAAAAATCGCCATTTAATTTTCATTATTTTTTTCATTGTTTGTCTCAAAAACATAGATTATGTCGAGCTCATTCCAATGAGGGGTCATAACCTATGTTTTTGAGACAAAAAACGAAAAAAATTAGTTATTCAAAAATTTTATTTGCAAGTGTCGTCTCCTTTTCGTGTTAGGTAAAAGAGTTAAAGATTCGGTCAAAGTCTCATTGAGGAACATTTCTGGCATTTATTAAAAATGAATGAATATTTTTCAGATTCAGTCGGATGGAATATTTCGGTTTGTCTGAAAAGCGAACTGGTGGTTCGATTTTTCCAACAAACTTGAATATTTTGGACGATTGAGTCTGAACATAGGGGCTAGACTGGTTCCAGACCTAACAGTGTAGAATTCCTCATAGAATGTGACTGGTGACTTGAGAGCCTGTAATCAAAGTTCTGGAATGTGACGTATAATTTACTAAATATCTATACACTCTTTCAGGATGGGATGCCAAATGGTTGTCCGTTGTGCAGGGAGCGACACATCACGTGAAGACTAAAAATCGCTATGTAGTATACAAGAAAGACAAATCCAGGAAACTGGTGTAGCGAAGGCTACCCCATAAAATCTGTGGCATGGGACTAAAGACAGACAATAATGCAAGTTGTATGTACAATCTTGTGAATTAAATATATGCATATACTGTTATTGTTGCGTTGTGGGCAAGTGGGCGATTGCAATCTAAACACTGTCTCACGTTCGATAGAATTGCACGATTTCAATGGCCCTCTCACACCACGCGGCAGGTTTGCACGTTAACAGAAGGTGTGACGTGGTATACGGGATTTTTGAATGAATTAAAACCCAATCGGTAAACAACTTCAGACAAGAAAACAATTACAGATATATTTCACTAAAACAGCTTCAGTCTTGAAAACAATTACAGATATAAACAAATTCCCTGATCTTTGAGTCAGCTGACTATGAACAAATTGGTGGTTGGGTGTTAAATTATTTTTTGAAGGTGATTTGAACATGGGTATTTTCTTCCAAAGATACCCTGCTACCAGCACAAGTTGTCTTAGTTTAGCAAGGTTTTGTTCATAAATAATTGTTTTGTTAAAATTTATTGGAGAGTACCAATAGGCACCCTCCAATAAACTGCAGCCAAACAGTTTTATATAAAACATTTTCATCTTCTGCTGATTTAACATCAAGCTAATGCATACAGTGTAAAACCACTAAAGTGGCTTCCAGCACTTTTCAATAGAGCCATGATAGTAGTTTCTAGCACTCAACCAGTTAGAAAGAGAGATCAATGACTAGAGTCATCGGTCGAGAAACAATAATACTTACTATCTCGAAGAAAACGCAGGTAAGTGTATCTTTCTCGTCCTTTATCACGAACTCTTTTTCCAAAGTTGGAGTACCTGGCAGCGTTGCAGTTACAACTATGCCTGCAAATACAACGAACAACGCCCGTGAGCTGTATTGAAGTGACATTCAATAATAAACATTTTGTACGTGTGGAAATTCTGCTCAGGCAATGTCTCTAAATTATTAAAAGTGACATAAATATCACAAATGCACTTTCGCTGGAGCTCAGACGCGCCTATATAAAACGTGCTTTACGTGATCAGCAGTCTGTGCTGTTCGTGAGCGACACCAACGTTTGCCGTGATCTTTCAACTAAAATATGGCGGGAAGGTAACATTCAGTGCATTTATTGTGTTGTTTTTGTTATATTTGTGGCCTAAATATAAACCAGGCACCAAATAATCTCAGTAGCAGTCGATTATTTCGATGACCACTCCATTTATACTGAAGTTGTTTTGTGTGTAGATTTATCACTATAAATTTGAAGTAAATTTACTGCAAACCTACGGTATATGGGAACCAAGCAAATCATCGAATGTTGATATATAGTGTGCTGTTGGGAATAGATGGCTATTTCCGCTTGATTACAACAGGAATTATGTAATGTTAGCCACATTTTGAACTTGTGCAAGGCAGATTGAACCAGCGTCCAGTAGCTAAATTGAGGACGATGGTTTTGCATAAATACCTATTGTATACCACTCTGATCACGCATACATGGTTATAAATGCATGTGTGCGCGTTCGCACTTGAATGCGATTAACATTCTGGCCTACTTACTGAGCTCCATCACGATCCGATATATAAATAAACGGACCAGGGGGGGGGGGGGGGGCTTGTAACCCACTTCGACGCCCCAACCTCGCCGCTTTTACCTAACATGAAAAGCAGACGACACTTGCAAATACAATTTTTGAATAACTAATTTTTTTCGTTTTTTGTCTCAAAAACATAGGTTATGACCCCTCATTGGAACGAGCTCGGCGAGCTCGTTCCAAAGAGGGTTCATAACCTATGTTTTTAAGACAAAAATGAAAAAAATAATGAAAATTAACTGCCGATTTTTGAGAATAGCGCTGGCCGGTTTTGGACGTTACGTTGGGGAAAGGGTTAACTGGTTGAGTGCAGGAAGCCACTATCAGGGCTTTCAAAAAATTTAGGGTACCAGGCAAAAGCCAACATTCTCCTTGCTCATGTTTCATATTCAGCCAAACGCAAATAAAACTTTTTTTATATAAATTTGTATAAATCAGCGACGGCGTAAAGGGAGCGGAGCGGGTTACAAGCCAACGTGGAACGGACTTTAGTTAGTTTATAGCGAGTGGCCTCCCCATAAACCTCGGCTTATTTGTATACGGAGTCAAAAAAGAAAGTATAGTAGAAACAAATGTGAAAAGATAGCATAAAGGATGAAATATAATAGTCTAATGTTGCATGTTTGTGGACAAGAAGTCGTGCAAAAAGTTTAATGACATGTTGTTGTCCACCCAACCGTATACAATTTTGCTACGGATTTCAAAATAGCACGTGCTACCCGAGAATGTAGTGCTAGATAGTCTGGATTATCGAGAAAACACGCTAGTTTTTGTTTTCCGACATTTTAAAAAATGCCAAGGTTAACCGAAAATCAGAGGTTGCGTGCAATTGGTATGCATGAGGCTGGGATACCTCCAGATGAGCTCGCTGCGGAGTTCGGAGTCACTGTGGCCACTATTTGGAAGGTATAGAACCACTGGATCTACTGCCGACCGACCGCGTTCAGGTCGACCAAGAGTTACGACCCCTGCACAAGACCGACACATCTGGATGTCTCATTTGCGGGATCGCTTCCTTCCGGCGACGAGGACAGCAGTAATTACTCCTGGTAGAACTAACAATAGAATCAGTGTACAAACTGTCCACAACAGACTCGCTGACACATGGCATCCGAAGTAGGCGTCCATACCACGGACCAACCCTTACCCGATGTCATCGTACCGTCAGAATGGAATGGGTACGTCAGCGTGTTCGCTGGACTCAGCAGCGTTGGAGCACAGTTCTTTTTAGTGATGAATCACGATTTTGTCTACGGCGCGCTGGTGTAGGGCAAGAGTGTATCGCCTACAAGAAGAACGGTTTTCTGATGCTTGCGTGCGGAAATGCGACCGTTTCGGCGGGGGTGGGGTAGTGTAATGGTTTGGGCAGGAATTTCCCTGCACCATCGAACGCAGTTGATCTTCATCGATAGTAATCTGAATGGACAGCGATATAGGGACGAAATTCTTAACGCTGTTGTTGTCCCGTTGTTCAAAGCTAACGTCGGGTTGCAGTTATTCCAGCAAGACAATGTCCGATATCACGTGGCACGAATCTGTCGTACCTTTCTTGAGGAGCAGAGCATAGAACCTCTTCTCTGGCCCCCACTTTCGCCAGATTTGTCGCAATCGAGCATTTTGGGATCAAATGGACCGTCGGGTATGACTCCATGATCTTCAGACCTTAGGCGATTTAGGTAATGTTCATAGGCAGGAGTGGAACGCAGTACCACAGGGTGACATCCAGAGACTTATCAGGTCCATGCGCCGTCGATGTCTTGCCATCCAAGAGGCAAACGGTGGACATACACGGTATTGGCTGCATGTGTGAACTTTACATTTCAGCCTATGTCTGAACTGCGACGTCCTGACGTGACGCTGGCAACAGTAAGAACATGAAATTATACAAATTCATACAGCTAGACTCGAAATATGAATTTACAATAATTTGTTTGGGATTAAAGTCGCTAATACTAAACAAATTGCTCATCAAAGTTTATTATACTTTCTTTTTTGACTCAGTATATAACCAGAGAATGAAACTATTCATTCTTGTGTAGCAGCATCTACGAAGCATTGAAAGAAGTCTTTTTCAATTGAAGAGTCAACCGTGTTGCCCATTATGTGAACTGCGGGTTGCAGACTCTGACAGCGTATAGATTTCCAAGTCAGGCCACACCTGCAATGAATGTGCATACACAACAAAATATCGGTCCAATATGAGGAGGCGTATACAGAAGCATTATTCGACAAAGCATTTTCCCTGCGATCGTCGTATCGTCTCGTGTAAGACAAAAAAAAACAGTTGAATTACCACCAAACGGCCAAGCATGCAGTATGTAAAACGGAGTGTTACTTGCTGTGTCATGTTTGCTCAAAGCATTTAAAACTACACAAGGACGATAAATTCACATTCGTGTCAAGCATAAACAAATCAAAATACCATTGCGACCAATGCAAGAAGTGCCTACACAATAAGAACGATTTCGAGGCGCACAAAAACGCGGGGCTAACACCAAATGTTTATCAAACGTGCAAGAAAGGTTTCTGTCACAAAAAGAGTCTCGTCAGACACATGCACAATCTATAGGTTTTCAGCACAGATTTGAAAGCACTCGGAGATGTATATCGCACTGAAATGGGTAGCCCATTAAAAAGCTTAGGTGCACTGTATAGGTAAAGGAGCGGCCACCATATGAGACTAAGTTACAGGTAGTTTCCTCAAGCAACTTGTGTGCAGGGATCTTAACGAGCGTTTAGGCTCATATGGAACCACCAGGTCGCTAATATAAGCTGGAGCCAGATCACAGCAGCGGGCCTTGTATGCAAAGAACAAGACCTTGAACTCATTCCTTGCAGAAATAGGAAGCCAGAGTAGATCTTTCAACACTGGAGTTATATGCTGGCGCCGCTTCGCCAATGAGACAATACGGGCAGCTGTGTTCTGTATTTGTTGCAACCTTTGTATTTGCTTGTTGGGAAGCCCATGCAACAGGGAGTTGCAATAGTCTAGGTGTGATGTGATAAATGCATGTACCAGACACTCTGCTGCCCTTTTCGTCAAATTTTTCGAGAGCGACCAAGTTTTCGGAGGTACCAGTTGGCAGACTGTCATATTTTAGTAATGTGAGCAGCCATAGATAGGAGCTTGTCAAAATAGACACCTAGATTTCGAACCTGAATTGACGGATTGATCGCTGTATCGCCAACTTTGAGCCGTGGCAGAGTGTCTGGTGCAGGTTTGTATCTTGAAGAGAATACTATCAGTTCAGTTTTTACGTCATTCAATTTAGGTTTGTTGTTCAATTTAGGTTTGTTTTGGAGCATGAAATTTCTCACATCCTCAATACTGTTTTCAAGACGCATAAATTGTTTATTTATTCATTACTAGGTGAATAAATTTTTCCCATTGGTTTGACACACGGAATATTTATCCCCATAGTGGAAAGTTGGAAACGGAATCCACTACGTTGACCTCTGGCGTTCCATGCGAAAGGTCGCGATATTGTGGTGACCTGCTATACGCTTGTCAAAAATCTGTGGAAACGAAGCGACAGTCGACGCTTAATCGAAATGGAATGCGTTGTATAGGAAAATATGCCGCATGTAAGACGTACACTGCGATCAAACAATAAAAAAGACTCATAATTAATTAACAAAAGTATTTAATAAATGACCTCACGTACCAATGCAATGTATGCGCGAATTGCAGGTAACGGCGACTTCATTTCACCAAACTGACAGCGAAACAAGCGTTAATATCAACGATTCACATTTGGAACATAACAACATCTCTTATGAAAGCATCATGTTAAACATGCAGCCTATTCCACGGGAACACCATAATCATCAATACTTTAAATATCAGCATCAACAAATAAAGTTCGTACTCTATAACTTCAGACATGATTTTTGCGTCTGACCGGGGCTATTGACAGTGCTGCTCAGGCGCGTAGCTAGGATATCAAAGTTAGGGGGGAGGGGGCAAAAGTAATCTCTAGGGAGGTATACAGAATATGATTCGCTGCATCATCCGAGCCCCGCAGCGGCAATATGGGGCGACCACAAGAGAGGGTGACCCCTGTCGTTGGAAGGGGTCTAGCCCTGCCCCCCCCCCCCAAGAAAAAATATGAAACTCGAGACAAAAAACGCAATTTTCTTGACTCTGAGTCCGCCCGCGTCCACAATTTACAAGTTGTGAAAGGCATCAATGTCTTTCATAACCTACAAATTATGGACACAAACGGACTCAGAATCATGGAAATTGCTAGATATTAAAATTTCTTATCTAATGTTCCTTATCTGCGTTAACATGGGGGCATGAATAAAATTTGGGGGGGGGGGGCACACGTGCCCCCCCCCCCCCCCCCATGGCTAAGCTACTGGTGCCTGCTATTTGCCATACACACATACAGAGTTACTGAACTTACTCCTTGGTATATTACATCCACGGAAGTTCAATCACGTGTTATTTTGTTTAGTATTTGGAAATAGTTACCAACTGAAATTGAAAGATCTTCTTTCTTTATTTCATAGTGTTGCTTCGATGAGGAATTTTATTGTTTACCTCAATGTATCATTATTTTTACAATACGATCCGGATCACCCAATTTGGACCGTGTTAGCGTCGATTTCACATACATCGGAATTTTATGGGATAAACAAAATAAACGTATAACGTTTTCAAATAAAAAAACAATTCTTAATCCTACTCGTAGAATATTTTTTATTTATTTGAAAACACTATACGTTTCTTCTATATTTATACATGCCGACGCACTGATAAATAGGTAGAGCTCGACCTTCGGAACCAAGATCATATAACGTTCGTCAGTGAGAGTAATAGTTGTTTTGAACAGTGGCGTATTCGACATTGTTGAAATGAATTGCTTTTCGTGGGCGAATTTGAAATGATTTTTGGAGATTTACCTACCGGTCGCATTCTTTGGATTCGACGTGGAAGTGTACTATTGAGGGTGTTTCAAGAAAAGTGGCGAATCTACGAGCGAAACATAGCTGAACTTGGCAAAAATGTTCTAGCACCACATAATTTCGACACAATTATGCAACTTTTGGGGGGGAACAATGTATACAGTCGCTAACTTGAAGGCCTGTTGGTATGCCGGTATTTACACAGACCTCGACTCACTATCAGGCCGAGAGACCATTCTGCGGGTGGATTAGTTCTACTACACCCCACCCACACGAAACTTAAAACGCAGTAGTGTAATTGTAGACTTAAAAACGACAGGGCCGCTGCCACAAAATTTGAGAGGGGGTGGGGGCGGTGCATCAAAAAAAGTGATTTCAGGAACTAACGTAAGTAGTAGGAGAGGGATGAACCGGGCCCTATTGGGGGATCTCAAGGGGGATCTCATATGTGACGTCATGGTCACGTGACCCAGTGGCGCCATGTTTGGTCGTCATGGTAACCGCGTGAGCGGCCATCTTGTGACCTCGTCCCCATAGTGATATGTGATGTGAGTCCGCATGCGCAGCGCGTGTTGTTAGGGTGATACGCGTTTCCGTCGTCCATTTTGTATAATGGAGGCCGTCATCTTGGTTTCTGTGGTAGCACGTGGTTGCTATGTTACTCAAAGGTATGTTCCTTTGTACAAGAGTAATTTCCCGATTTGTATAATTACCACAAACAATCCGACAATCTCTCCAAATCACCAAAAACAACTTTTATTTGATATGAAACCCCAGATTAGGCATGTAATAGCAGCATGCACAAGGGAGATAACTCTACATACAGACTATGGGAAATCAAGCAATCTGATTGATTAGCTACCTGCAGTAAAGTGAACTGATTGGAAAACAAGAACAACAGTACTCGGAATATGGTCAGAACTGACAAGAACAGACCAGAAAAGCAAAATATAGTAACAATAAGCAAAGCCGTTCCACACGATTGGCTCTTCTACTCTATTGGACTATACCCCGATTCAATCGAACGCGCCTTCTAGCACTACGTGTTGCTATTACATGCCTAATCTGGGCTCTCATATCAAATAATGGTCTACGAATCGGGAAATTACTCTTGTACAAAGGAACATACCCTCGTCCTAATGTAAGCCTTTGGGTAACATAGCAACCACGTGCTACCATAAAACCCAAGATGGCGGCCTCCAGTACAAAATGGACAACGGAAACACGTATCACCTAACAACGCGCGCTGCGCATGCGCACTCACATCACGTATCACTATGCGGATGACGTCACAAGGTGGCCGCGCACGCGGTTACCATGACAACCAAACATGGCGCCACTGGGTCACGTGACTATGACGTCGCATATGAGATCCCCCGTGAGATCCCCCTCCCAATAGGGCCCGGTTCATCCCTCTCATACTACTGACGTAAACATTATTTAAAACTCAGCTGATACAATGAATGCTGAATTATATTTGTTCGTCAAAATTTATGGGAGTGTGCTAAAAGGTACGCTTACATAAACTGTAACAAAACAAATCTACACAGACTTTTAATATGAAACACGTCCACAGAATATAAAACCCTTACGCTGTTGTATCTGCACTACGAAGTAAAGCCCAAATACCCATCTAGTAGTTAAGAAATACAAAAAGCAAATATACCCGAGGCTCGAATTTCGAACTCCAACATTACGGATGTCAACTCTTATTAAGCCTGTAAACTCTACAGTGGCTACAAAAATATGGAATGGGTAAACGTGAAATGACTCGCAGTTAGAGAGTTATGACCCTTGTTGTAATTAGAAAGATTTTCGTACGAACGTTTTGGTATCACAGCACTATTTTCCCATAGGTGACCATTATAACGTTCAAGCAAAAAAAAATATGATCGCATCATTTTAATTTTACCATTCAAATATCATTGTCAAGCATAGCTCTTCAGACAACTTTTTCTGACCTGAAAACAGGGGGTCATGCGACAAATAAGAGAGAAAAACTGACAGGAAATGAAGTACTGGTCACGTGCATATATTTTTCAGGGACCCCCCCCCCCCCAAAAAAAAAAAGAAAAGACCAAAAGTTTATTGTATTTTTTTAGGCCCCAAATTCATCAAATCACCCTCTTTATCTGTCTGGAATATTCAACAATAATGCAAGATGCCATTAGAATGTTTCAAATGTTTATTGAAACAATATATTTTCCCAAGGCTGCTTATTTTTAGAGATTGCATCACTTCCGGTGCAACAATTCAAGGCGGGTAACTCTAATTCAAATATTTACTGAAGCGATACCTTTTGGCTTACAGTTACCAACAGGGTCTGTTGGTAACTGTAAGCCATAGAAACACAGTGTGAGGTGCATAGTAAAAGGGCTGAAAGTCAAAGTGGACTGGTATAATAACTTTAACACAAGTGTTGACGCCGACGCGCCTCGGGTCAGGACAGAAGCTCACACAACTTCGTTGGTGAGCTAAAAATAGTATGAATGCATTAGTATAAAGAACAGATAGAAATAGTATGAATGAATTAGTATAAAGAACAAATAAAATGGTATGAATGAATTAGTATAAAGAACAAATAAAAATGGGATGAATGAATTAGTATAAAGAACAAATAAAAATAGAAGAAATAAATGACACAATATCTAGTTGCCTTTGGTCAATGTGTTATTATTTCAAAGCTGCACCCAAAACAGAGAAAATGCAAACAATCTATACACGTGGAACTTAATTAAGCACCCCCTGAAATGTTTCATGACAGTGAAGTTGCTGTTACTGATTATTATGTTTTAATGATTGCTGTGTGTTGGGTACATTTCATCTAGCGAAATATGATGTTTCTAGTTGATAGCGTACCCCAAACACATCCCTTCCTCCACGTGAAGCATGCTTCGCACGAATGTCACAAAAAACACGATCATCCACATGCAATATCTGGGTATAAAACAAGAAAATTTGTCACTTCTTTTATCAATAAATGTAGAATTGACAAAGGGGAGACTTTCAGGGACAGGCATGTCATTCAACGCTATTGGAAGGCAACTTGGCTATGGTCATTCTGTCATCAGCAGACTTGTCCGAAAACATCAACAAACCAACGATATTAAGGACCGACCAAGGCCAAGACAACACCAAAATACCTCTCCTCGGAAAGATCAGAGTCTGGGACGACACCTCGTTAGGCGTAAACCCTTTGCTTCAAGTGGGGTTTTGGAACGCTTTTGGCTCCCCAACAGGCGTTTGTGTAACATAACTGTCCGAAGCCGTTTCAAAGCACTGGGTACGAGGTCCAGAAGGGTCATCAAGGCGTCCAGCTCTGTCCGGTCAGCATCAAAGACGATATTTGAAGTGGCGTATGGCAGAACAGCATTGGAATCTCAGGACATGGAGGGGAGTCCATTGGTCAGACGAGAGTAGGTTGCTGCTTCACGTTCCAGATGATCGCATGAGAGTGTGGAGGCAGAGAAATACTGCTTACGTGCCCAGTAACATCAGATCTTCTGTTCCTTGTGGTGGAGGAGCAGTAATGATCTGGGGATGCCTCTCTCGTGATTGTAAACTTGATATGGTGACTGTACTTGGGAATCTCAATGGTCATCAGTATATCCGGGACATTCTCAATCCGGTTGTCGTGCCTCACTTGGACAACCACCCGTTGCTATTCGCCCTATATTCATGAGCGACAATGCAAGGCCACATCGTCCCCATGCTGTGAGAGCATTCCATCTGAACAACGCTATTACAACACTACCTTGGCCTGCAATGAGCCCCGATTTGAATCCCTTAGGACATATCTGGGACTTTCTTCGACGTCGTGTGCAAGCAAAGGATCCGCTTGCACGGAATTTGACCGATTTGGAAGCTGCATTGCATGAGGAGTGGCAGCAATTGCCTCTGGACCGTATCAGAAGGCCCCACTTGTATTATTAGGAGGAGGATTCAGGCTGTCATCCGGGCACGTGGTGGATACACTCGGTACTGACGTCAGACACTGCTATTGTGTTCAGAAGATCACAAGTTACATATTTTATCAGTAATTACCGGCATTGTTTCATCATGGACCGTTCCAGCACCATACTTGTCGAGAGAACATTTTTCCATCAAAAACATTAGTGATAGATATGTGTAATTAGCGCTATTAAAATACTGCATATTTTCATCATTGTGTTGTCTTTCATTTGTCAATAGACCATTCTTTCCGCAAACAATCACTTTTGGCCATCTGAAAGATAGCATGAAAGTAATAACAGTGTTTCAATTAACACCACCGCGAACAACAACCGGGGGTGCCCAATTGAATTCCAGGTGTACATGTTGTCTTCACTGGTCGACAACCAATATTAACTCAATAACTGTACATCACTTGGGTTGGTAGATGTGGTTTTTATGTTGTATTGTTGTATACACTCATGTGTATGTAGACATTGAGGATTATTGTCAAAATTACCTGTTTAAACCCTTACTACTGTGTTTGTGACATTGTTTTTGCAGTTTCCATTTGTTAGGTCTGATTATGGCCAAAGTACGCCCTTTGAGAGCATATGCAACTTGATTTAATGGATAGTGGATTAGGATGGCTTAGGGTCAAATTAGGATGCAAAAACCTTTGTTCTACAGTGGTCACTGTTAAATTGTTTGAGGAAAAAAATAACTGTTTTGCACATTGAGGGGTGGTGGGTGGTCAGAGTGCGGAAAAAACTGTTTTCACCCTCTGGTCTGCAATTTTTCCCCTGCCCACACACACACACACACACACACACACACACCTGTCGTATTTGTTCTTTCTGATACCCACATTTTGGAAACTGTATCATAAAGTGTCCTCTAAACTGTATAATATACTGTACCTAAAACTTCGAAAACCATCTGTATGTTATCTTTTTGTTGAGACCATCTTTTAACCCCTGAAATACTTGTCGTCACAATGCGTAATGATTTGTCGATCATTTCTCTCCCACTCATTTTTCGTGGAACATCATTTTTCTGAAAAAAAACCCAATTCATTCTCAAACTCATTTCCGCCTTCTTGAAACAAATGATTTGAATTAAAGGATCGTCAAACAAACTTTGGAAAATTTTTTGAAATGTTCTCCAGTGCCCGCCATACTGATAAAAGAATTCAACAAAGTCATATCAAAAAGCAAAATATTATTGGTAGTCGTGCATTACCACTTTAAAAGTATGAGCTGATCGATCGGAAAAGGGGAAAGATCATGTGATCACATAATTTATCAGAGCTGATCGATCGGAAATGGGGAAAGATCATGTGATCACATAATTTATCATATGGCTTCTCCTTTTTCTCGGCTTTTCACAGTTTCATATTGTCAGTAACTGTTAATTAGTGCTTCATAACATCACCTTCAGTTGATTTGAATGGTCAGTTTCAAAAGAACCCTTTCTGATTGGCTATCACCAAAAAGATCTGTGTCAAATTAAAAAGGTTATGGCGTTTGACTGCGTGCAGATTTGACGCGTCACAGTCAAATGCAGAACGTTCAAGGTGGAATGTCATTCTTTAACACTTCTTTTCTATCTAAAAGATTACTCCAGGCACATTAGACATAAAAATGAGAAGGTAAGGAAAAAAATCGGAGAAAGCTGATTTTTTTATATGTTTCCGGGACACACATTGCGGATAAAGTGCGAAAAGTCCCCGCGAATCCGAGTTGAGCTTTTTTAGTTATAGCGTTTTTTTGATGAAAAAAAAAATTTAAAAAAAAAATCGACCCAGCTCCATATTTCTCATTCTTATTCGCCTTAGTAGGGTGAGAATCATAAATATCGTGCTGAATTATATTGAGAATACATATCCCCAACAGAAAATGCCAACTTTGTACCAATCCTCACTCTCAATGGTGAAATATTCACGAAAATGTACAAAATTACGAAAAAAAATTTATTGTTTTCATACACACAACGGTACACAACGTCCATTAAATCAAATCTACGACTACTTTGGAAGTTAAATTATATATCAAAAATTGCAGAAAAGCAGTGGCTTTATAATGATATATAACAATAGTCATTTATTCCATAATGAACTGGTGAAACGTGTGAAATATTAACCATACCCCCTAAACTCAAATTCAAATGGCATCGACTTTTCTCATTCAAATACCGTATTATAGCATCATTGTTTCAATTTCCATGTTCGATTAAATCACATAATGTGGTGTTCGCCTACACTCAAGATGCATTGGTATGTAATGTGTGCACGCCCTTAACATAGACTGCACAGAAGTCAATGAAATATTCTGTGGACTTGCCAGAGGTGACTGTACAACAGCTGACGTTGTCAATCAAGAAAGTGTCAACCATCTACTGTCAAAATTACACGAACTGCTCCAGAATGCGTCCGTAGGACGCACAGGAAAGCTTTGGGTACAATACTACGAGCAAATAGGCCTTCTCCAGTTGTTCTTGAGAGCAGAGCGCACAGGCGACTGGGAACTCCACACATATTGTGTTCGCAATATGATTCCAGTATTTCACGCAGGTGGTCATTTTGCATACGCAAAAAGTTTTCATCTCTATTTGCAGCAGATGAAAGAGCTAACAGAAATAATGCAACAGGATGATTTGAAGTAGTTCACTGAGAAAGGTTACTTTACCATAAGGCGCTCAGACAAATTCTGGGACGGGATATATTCTGATCAGACCATAGAGCAGTGTTTAATGAGAATGTTCAAGCTCCCTGGTGGTCTCACACATGGCAGTGGAATAACCGATAGCACTGTTGCGAAATGGGTACATGGACTACCTCTTTACCTTCCGATATGTAATGCTCTCGAAAGAAAATTTTGTTCATGTTCACACTGGTCATGGCGAACAACATCGGGATCTCCGTCAAAGTTCACAATTGACTGATGCCAATGATATCACCAAATTATTGAACTGGCTCAGAGTGCATTCCCCCTTTCAGAATAGAGATCCACTACAATTAGTCTCTATAGCGACCGGGCTTGTGGCTGACGAAACTGTGAACTGTGACCAAGTTCGCAAAATTGGTGAATGTTGCGTATCGAATGTTGTAAGCAAAACGTTCAACAGCATCAAACTACGACGTGTTGACACTGTGAAGTCTTTCGCATCGATGGCAAATAGCATCAAAGTCCGTGGAAGTAAGGTAGTGATTGACCCCACAATTCTGTTCAACCGCATCACATGTGTTATTCAGTCACAAGCAGAGATGGAAGAGTATCTCAAATATGAACTCGCCCCGAAACCACCAGCATTGTTTGATTCTGCTGGAATAAGGAAGACACAGAAAAGCACGCTCGGTAAGATCCTCAAAACATACGGTTCCGAGCAAACTAAAATCCCAGAACATTCTCTGTTTGTTGTAGATGGTGGATTTTTATTGAGGGCAGTTGTATGGCCTAAACAGTCGTCATATAAGGACATATGTACATCATATTCCAATTATCTAGTGAGACATTTTGGGGCGAACGTCGTGGTTGTTTTTTATGGTTATGCTTGTACAATGTCGACAAAGGGCATGGAACAAGCCCGTAGATCTAAAGACAGGTATTCCATTGATATCAATATCTCACCCGAGTTACCAGCCACCACACCCCAATCCGATTTCCTTGCAAATGCCAAGAACAAAACCCAACTGATCAATCTTCTAATGCAGGAGCTATCTGCTATCAATATTCAGTCCAAGCAGGCCGAGGCTGATGTACTGATAGCCGAAACTGCACTTGACATCGCTCAAGATGACAACAATGTTGTCGTTGTGGGAACAGACACAGACTTGTTAGTCATTCTTACCTCTCGAATTCAACCGGGATGTAATATTCACATGATGTATTCCATTACCCCAAACTTACTAGTTTCAGTTAGTGAAATAGCAACCAAAATGGGTGACCATAGAAGCAACCTCCTTGTAGCACATTCTATAAGTGGTTGTGACACTACTTCTGCACTCTTTCGAGTTGGTAAGAAGAAAGTATTCAGTACAATTGTCTCCGATGTTACTAGCGACTCACAACAGTATGTCAACACAATTTTGGCGGATGACAGTACACCAAGTGCAGTAGCCGCTGCCGGGGAACAACTTCTCCTGATCTTATACGGGAGTAAAACTGTTTCCTCTCTCGACCAATATAGATATGTCACTTACAAGCGTTATGTAGCAAAATCTAAACTGAATAAACCCATCGACCTAGCCTCACTCCCACTAAGCAGCGATGCCCGCACAACAACATGTCTACAGATGTTATCTCCAGGTCCAACAATGGCTGGACACTTCGCTTCCTCCGACGGATTGGGGGTGGTCGCTAGACAATGGACTTCTTGTACCGACTGCAGCCACAAAGCCATGTGCCCCCGATAACGTACTGAATCTGATCAGTTGTGGTTGCAAGAGTGCTTGTACAAAAAGGTGTGGGTGTAAGAAGGCAGGACTCTCTTGCTCAGGTTTGTGTAATTGCAGTTCGGATTCTTGTAACAACCACAGAAACACTGTCCTGTCGGAAATTTCTGAGTTCGATGAATAATATGTATATAGGTCATGTCATTTCTGTATATAGCGTTGATAATAGTCAATGTAACTTAATCCATGTTGATTGATTTGTACATTCTGTAAATATTATTTATTGATTTTTGTACATTCTGTAAATATTATTTATTGATCTAATGCTGCCAGACACAGACGTGTCTGTTCGGTCCCAAGCCCGAAAATAGTTGAGTTCTCATGCTGACGAATTTTATGCCAAAAGGGGAACTCGGCCAGAAGCAGAGGGGGTCTTCCATAATGTCTATTTTGTACGCAATGATAAAAGTCTTCAAATGGTGGTGGATTTTTTATCGTCTGTCCAACTAACATCCCGTTCTGTACTACGACCCTTTGGGCAAATCCGTTAGGAAAATCGTCATTTTTTGCGTAAATCCGATACTTTTTTGTGAATTTTCAATAATTTTTCGCAGAAATTGTCACAGAATGCACATTTTCCTCTAGGTAAATGTATATTAGACATTATGTAGCTCGAAATACGCGTAAACAAAAAATACAGTTGGATCAATTCGAGATTACAAAGTTCGTGCGATTTTTTTTTATTTTTTTCAAACGCGTTTTCGAAAAAAGGCTGTAGAAAAAAAGCTCAACTGGGATTTTAGGGGACTTTTGTCTAATCGTTCAGTGACATGTACTCGACATTCCCTGAAAAAATCAGCTTTCTCCGATTTTTTTCCCTAGTGAAACCTAATGTTCTTGGGCTAGATGTATTTTTGGATCTGTGGTGTCATATGATAAACAGAATATGCAATTCGTGTTTTGGTCACACGATATTTATGAAACTCGTCTACGAATTTCCCGTTTTGCCACTTCAGAGGCTCGGCAAAACGGAAATGTCTTAGACTCGTTTCATAAATATCGTGTGACCAAAACACTTGTTCCATATCCTCTATAAATATATGGCTTTTGGATGGACTTGGCCATGTGTGTTCCAGGCCTTGAAATGTTCCAAAATTTCTACCTGTCACACATGACAGGTTGATTTTTTTCTTACCTGTCGCTTCAAATTTTCACCTGAACACTGGAAGCTTGTGTGAATTTATTAATACGTGTATACAGACACAGTACTGTGAAAAGTTGTGTTTAAAATGTATACTACATGTATGTTGTGCTATACCATTCATCAGTGAACAAATACTGTTGGCTTATCCCTGATCTTGATGCTTTGATTTCAGAATCAAATCATTCACTGGTTATTAACCCATTATCTAACACTAGTTGCAGATGACAGCTCTAGGGCCGGGGAAAAATAATTAATTTGTTCAGGGAACCCGACCGACCATATTTTTTACTGCCGGCTCTAATTGTTTTCCCCAAATCGATAAAAAAATCCCAACAAATTCTGATGCAAAACACACAAAAATTGAGGAAAAAAAATTGTTGACCGACCAACCCTATTTTTTTCCGGCATGCTCCCTGACAATATAAATTATTTTTCCTTGGCCTAATAGTTTTTTCGAAAAAAAAAATCCTTTTTTTCTCCCAAACCATAGCTTATGACCCCTCATTGGAATGAGCTCAATGAGCTCATTCCAATGAGGGATCATTGATCATAGGCTATGGTTTGGGAGAGAAAAATTAATAAATAGAATGGCGATTTTTGTATATTAATATGGAGTCGGTTTTGGCTGATTTGTTAGGTGAAGGGTAACTGGCCTGTCATATGTGACAGGTATGATTTATTTTTACTTGTCTCCACCCAATGTCTGGCTGTCAGTGACAGGTGGACAGGTGTACATTTCGAGCCCTGGTGTGTTCTCATGCCCAAAATGATATTTGATAACATTTTTGATCGATTCTACAAATAATCGATAAAAAATGTAATAAAATATCATAGTTTCGACTTGTCGGCTTGTGCCGGTCACATATGATTACGAAAATACGTGCATTGTTTTTGGAAACAAGCGCAGTTTACAGATTGACTGGATGAGGGCTAGATTATTTTTGGTGTTCTGAATTTGTTATTCGAAATATGTTTTATTACAAATTACTGGAGAGTGCCCATAGGCTCTATCCAATAATTTGCAATAGAACATATTTATATAAACAAAATATTATTTGCATTTGACTAAACATGAAACATGAAAAAAGAAATTTTGGCTCTGGTATCCTCATTTTTCTGAAAGCTCTTATAGTGGCTTCTAGCACTCAACCAGTTAAAAAGTAGATTATCTGCACGTTGTCACAGGATTAACCTATCCGACGATATACTCTCATATAGAATCGGGTCATAAAGGGTAAATGTAGAGGAATTAATGTTCGGGTAGACGCTTATATCACGCTTTAAAGGTTAAAGAGTTAATTTTGTTTTATGGTTTTAAGGTGTATGTAATTGGTGGAAAGTTATCTTCTTTTTCGTGTGTTATATAGAGGATATCCAGTTTAAAGTGAACATGACAAAACGAAGTCAGCAAATCAGGACCACGCCGAGTTTTTACCAATATAAGTCCAGGCCTACATGTCTGGACGAGTTTCCTAAATTTCTCTTTTATCTACATACAAGTTGGAGATTCGACCACCAGTTAATTCAAAACCCAATAAAATATAAATGAGGAAGAAGCAGCGTTTCTAATAAAACCTCAAAATGAATTGTAACAAACAATATGTTACAAAGAGTCCACAAATGGCTGTAGTTTTCTGAAGCATTCACTACAGGAATCTTATTGACACAATGGTTCAAAACTCAAAAGCCTCCTATTTTTTAAACATGATGAGTTCGAAATGTAAATAGGCGGCAAGAGGTCGGATTCAAGTTTTGCGGAATAATACCATCAATATTAACAGTCCCACATTAAAACAATGTATCGACCAGCTGATTTGGTTTAGAGTGTGGAGTTGTTCATTCTATGCTTTACTTTGTATAATTTGTTTTGAATCTATCGTCCTCTTGTAGTCCGTTACTGGGATGGTGGACTGTTATTAGAGACGCCCCATTTTACAACAATAATAGATCATTTGGTAAACATGAAGAATAGCGGACACAACAAATTATGCAAAAAATACCAGCTTTTCCCAACTTTTCATGATTTCCCTACATTCTTTATTGTTTTTTCTTCACATATGTACCAAAAACAACGAGTTTTTAATACATTTAGACAATATTTACCAAGTTTTTCCTTCCCGTGAGAGAGGCACGGAAAAGTCGTCTGATCGTGTTTATCAACAGCGACGTTCTTTCAATGGAAACTGTCAAAGATGTGACGTCACGGTAGGCGTCTCCTCCCATTTGTGGAGAATTCAGTATCACATCAGTTCCGAAAATCGCACCGTGTTCAACAGATTAGGGTCAGTGTAGGAAGGGTTCGGGTTAGCTAACCCGAACCCTTGCTAGACTGACCCCAACCCGTCGAGCGCGGTGCTATTTATTACATAACTTACCGTAATAATCAAAAAAGTGAAAAAAACACTGTACTTACCGACTTCTCCTTGTGGTACCAGTGCAGAACAAGTGCGCTTCAAAATCGAACAACCACTTTCGACAGAAAAGATGGTTGACGCGCAAGTTGAGTTGCTTCGTCTCGGAAGTTAAAAACTAGTAAAAACAAGCTAAAAAGTGATTTTTATTCCCCCAAATTTATGAATATGTAAAGAAAAAACACTAAAGAATGTAGGGAAGCAATGAAAAGTTGGTAATTTTTGTATAATTTGTTGGGTCCGCTATTCTTCATGTTTACCGATCATTTGTTGATTGAATCCAATTTGATAGTCTGTCAATGAAAGGTGTTTTTCGGTTAATGATGTCATTTATCTGTAATTTCATAAGCGTTCGGGCCTCATTTCGGTAATCTAATGGTTCAAACCACGAGGGAATGTTGTCTTGTTGATGTTGTTGTGGCTACAGTGTTTGACATGCGATTTTGATAGCACCGATTTCATATTACAAGGCTTAAGCGAAAAGTTAAGTGTAGATCGATTTGAAACTGAATATATAATTGAGTGGTGTAAAGAATGTTAACGTTACGATGTTCCCAAATTCCACTGAAGATGGTCAGCTAGAAGCGTTGTCGTTCTCTTATTGTGAAATCATTTGGGTTGCAGACAAACATAGAAATGGAAACAGGAAGTTGTGATAAATATATTTCGGCCTTCAATCAAATGATATTTTCTTACAAACACACGTGCGACGATTACCATTAACGTTTTCGGATACATTTTTGTTTTGAAACCTATTTATCCAGTTTAATATTTCACGTATCGACAACAACCAAATTATAATATTACGAAACAGAGGCATAGTAATACATTTCTAAAAATGGCATCCCTGGATAAGGAAAGTTGTCCTGCAATTTCGACTTTATCTTGCCTGAATGAGAGAGTGTCAGTGTAACTTCTCCCGTGAATGTATTGAGCGTTTTCCATCGCCTTGGAGATTTGACAAAAGTGTGGCCGTTTTTGCAGTTCTCAGATCTTTGAAAACAATATTTTGCCCATGTTGACGATTTGCCTAATATTGTTATAAGCAGTTATGTGACCGATTTCCCAACATGGTTTTTAACCCTTTACCCAACGAATCGCCCGCACCCGCCCGCGTAATATGCAAATTCAGCAGTTGAAAAAATATTATATTTCAAAAAATTTCAACAAAACCATATCATCCCTTTTTTGTAGCATTAGGCTATGTAAAAACCCTCAATGGGTCTAATGTAGTCTTACCAACCGCTTCCATCTTGTCGCCAAAGCTCCAAGGCCATTACAGGTCTATGGCCTATCTGTCCTATCATTAGCTTCTACAACAGTCTTGTTCCATTGCGGCCTTGTACCAGTACTATTGGCTTCTGTTAGTCTGCCCCATATCTCACCCATTACTTCCTAGCTATACCTATCTCAGTCTCGACTATAACATTGATCAAGGTTGAATCAGATTTCCCCTGTATACATATAAGGCATTCCGTAAAATATGGATTCCGTGTTTTGACATCAGGCATTACACTTACCCACAGTACCCCTTGGCCTAGCATTACATACTACCTATACAAGTCATAGGATAACATGAAGCATTAGGCGGATTAATAGTACTAAGGACTAACATGGAACCTGTAGGGGGAGAACGCGTACATCCTACACTACCACACTAGGCGACCATGCGTTACACCCACCCACCCACAATAACGTCTGGCCCCACATTACATACTACCTATATTAGTTATGGGGTGATATAAAGCATTAAGTCGATTAGTAGTATCAACGGCTGTCGGGGGCCCACAGAGCTATATATTGTCCATACTGTACTGTTGTTCTATACTGCCAGGCATTACCCCAACCCCCACAAAATCACTAGATCTATCATAACGTACTACATATACCAGCCATATAATAAAACAAAGCAATCGGTTGGTTAATAGTACCAAGCACTAACAGGGGACCTATATGTGTATATACAGCCCATACTATAGTACCGTTCTAAACTACCAGGCAGTACCCCTACCCACAATACCCCTATGCCTAGCATTGCATACTACCTATACCAGTCATAGGATAACATGAAGCATCAGGTGAATTAATAGTACTAAGGACTAGCATAGGACCTGCAGGGGCCCACAGAGGTATATATCGTCCATAGTATACCGCTGTTCTATACTGCCAGGCATTACCCCCACCCCCACTCCACAATACCACTTGACCTGCCATAACGTACTCCCTATACCAGTCATTGAATAGTACAAAGCAATCGGCTGGTTAATAATATCGAGGACTGGACCTACAGGGGTATATACCATGCATCCTATACCACCCGTTCTAAACAACCTAGTATAATACTGCCTGGCCTAACACTAAACTACCAATACCAGCCATAAGATAATACAAAGGATTCGGTAGGTTAATAGTACT
Source organism: Pictodentalium vernedei (assembly GCA_031216915.1). NCBI lineage: Eukaryota > Metazoa > Mollusca > Scaphopoda > Dentaliida > Dentaliidae > Pictodentalium > Pictodentalium vernedei. Next base: position 151,388,992 of record CM062294.1, read on the forward strand.
AAGGGGGGTAATAGACCAACAGATCATTCATCCTGTACTGCCAATCTAAACCACCAATGACTATCTCACAATACCACACTACCACCCACCCACCCTACTGCTTGACTTAGCTATAGCAGACATAGGATAATATGAAGCATAAGGTGGATTAATAGTACTAAGGGCTAACTTGGGACCTACATGGATATATACCACCACTACCATATCACCGCCACCCCATACGGGAAGTCCGACATCCACTGACCCGAATAACGTTATGTCAGATTGTATACTGGACAATAATAGCGGTCAGCATCTCTATGACGTCGCGCGCGTATCATGACGTCATGACGTCAATAGCAACGTCAACTGTTTCGCGGGAAAATCTTTCAAGAAAACCCAATTTTCCCATCATCTTTCCATCACTTACCCATAATATATACCTATAGCCCCATGCGTACATATATCACTATACATGCCATAGTATACTGTATATACAGTACCTACACCACTTGTCAGAACTAGATGTATGGTGCCGACAATTTGCACCCCCAAAGTTGCACCCCCAAAAGTCCGGTTCCTATGGGAATTAACACTAGCTGCACCCCCAAACGTCCGGGTAATGGGGCACGATTCATACGTGCTATACTACTTATGCAGTTCGTTAATTATGCCATTGGAAACTTGTCTGTCGTCAAAATCGTACACGTTTTCTTTTTCTCGTGAAAATGTGAATATAATCCACTTCCTTGTACTCTAGGGAAGTGTGTACGCAGTCATACTTGAACCCCGACCTCAGGATCTCCTCTTAATATTTTGTACGTTGTGTATAAAAATGTGACTTTTAAGTTTGAGTCAATTAAACTCTCATAGTGAATGTTCAAAATATATACGCCGCCGTGGGATATTTTTGGAGCGAACACTCTGCGAAACTGGACTTTAAATGACAGCTGATGGGAATTATTTTTAGCGTGAATGATCCATCGTCGAAAATGTGGCTGAAGCGACTCGAATGTGCGTGTGTGCACGAGGTTGGGTGATAACTTGGAGAGTTCGAACTCGAACTATACTTATGCTGCCCTTTTTTGAATGGCGCCTTTAAAATTTATACCCCCAGGAAAATCTTTTCAAACTCCCACAGCTACGAAATATTTCGACCTATGAGGTCTGAAATGCCGACTCCAGTTGCAATGTTTCTGATTTTCGATATGAAAATCATGAGTGATAAATTTGAGTCACAAAAGCAAACGTTACATCAAATATTTAACAATTTGGAGTCTGTAATGTACAACATTTTCGACTGAAGCGTCAAATTGTCCAGCTTTGGATGATAAAGGGAATTACTGCGATATTATGGAGGAAATCCCCCCCCCCCCAATCCCTGTTCCCTGCATCCTTAACCCATGTAGCCACACATCCCTGACCATCTTGGAAGTGAGGAATTCCGATTGATAATTCTGGATGAAACTCCTCCCTTGGATGGCCACTTCTACGTCTCCACCCAAACCACACAACTCCCATCCCCGCAGCCACCCACAATGTTTAGCAACGCTGCTGAGTGATATAAACTTGGTGTCCGCAAAAACATCAGTCCAAGTTATCTGCAATAATTTGTTTATAAAATTCATATTTTGGACCTTCGGATTAGAACTTTATATTTTTCGTGAAATCTGGAGGTAGGTCCCCTGCGAGTTTATTACTTAGCATATTTTGTTGCGTGAGGTGAAGGGTTAACCCTTTACCCAACGTAACGGCCAAAACCGACAAGCGCTATACACAAACATTGCCATTTAATTTTAATTATTTTTTTTTCATTTTTTGCGTCAGAAACATAGCTTATGATCCCTCATTAGAACAACCTCGTTGAGCTCGTTCAAATAAGGGTCATAAGCTATGTTTTTGACACAAAAAATGAAAAAGTTAGTTATTCAAGAATTTTATTTGCGAGTGTCATCTGCCTTCCGTGTTAGTTAAAGGTTTAAGAAGGATTTCGGTAATGTGTATATTTTTTGCGCAAATAAAATATTTAGAAATTGCAATAGAAAAAAATAACTTACTTGTTCCGATGTCTTCATTTGAAGAGGCATTGCTTTCTTAGTCGATAATGATTCAGGTGCGATTGAAGGAACTACAGTGCTTGTCTTCTGTCTTTGAAACATCGTAGATTTCGAGTTGTTTGTCATTAAATAAGAGTCAGATTCTGCACCTCGAATGGGTCGTGTTTGTTTGAATTCAGCTTGATTAACAGTTCTGGAAAGAGATTTGCTCTAAACTGTTTTAGGTTAACTATTAGAGTGCTAAATTATTTTTGGTCATCAGAATTTGTTTACCGTTCTTTGCCTTGTTACAATTTATGAGAGAGTGCCTGTGGGCACTCTCTCTTAAATTGTAACAAGGCAAATCCTTGCAGACTAAATAATTCCACTTTAAAGATAATATGAAGCACGGCCATTGAATATGAAGCCTTTTATTTGGGGTCCCCATGGTTTGGATTAAAGTCCAAATATGGGCTTTCAGCACTCTACCAGTTAAAACAGGGTCTCTGCTGGCAAGGACAAATAAAATTCAAGTCTCTTCAATGTATTGCACATTTTTCAAGGCCCTATAATAGCCAAATTCCAGGATTCTCAAGGCCCGGCCTTCACCAGTCCTAACTAGGATCTTCCGTCATTACCCTCTCCTAAAGAGGAAGGGGTAATGACCGGAGAGTCCCAGTTAGGACTATCCCTTCACGAACTCTAGCATATAAAACTAGAAAAGTTATGATTATGTGCTTCATCAGCGTTTTTATTTTGTTAATATTCAGGGCTTTTAAGGCCTCCTGACACATTTCCCAAGATCTCAAGGCTATGAAGGACCCTCATGTCAAATTCAAGGGAGTTCTTTGAATCCAAGGCCACGTGTGAACTCTGTGTTATCAGTGTTGATGTTTGTTTACATTCCAGTTAACAGTTACTGTATATTCATTTCAAACCAATAAAATCTGAACCTGACACTGATGCATGGGAGGATCTCTCTTGGAAAGCTTCCAAGGAATCAGGGTCAGATGTTTTTCGGTATGCAAAACATGCAGTATGGTCTGACCCTTTTCCAACCCTTGAATTCATACTTTAAAAAAGGCTAAGCACGGCCATTCAATAACACTCCGGATGTAGAGGTGTACGAAGTTTTATTATACGCTAAACGATAGATTATCGAAAAAAATGCGAAAAGATAGAAATTGTATCCCCCACTGTGAAGATATAGACATTTTCGCTTTCAGGGTATCAATCAAAATGGCGGCTTTCAAAGCATCACAGTCAAATTATCACTGGAAATGATAAATTTGTTCTAAAAACGTATGATGAAAAGAAAATGTAGTGTTTTTGAGTGGATACCGATCATTTCCAGCAATACTTCAACACATATTCACTTTGAATTGATGCATGAAACCCGCCAGCTGAATCAGATCGCAAGACGCTACACTTTCTGAGTATCGATCAAATCACTTCCGTGTATCAATGCGCATGAGCTGTTTACTTTCATGCATGAATTCAAGGTTGAAACGAGTGGAATTATCGATAGGAATGATCAGATTCTTATAAAAGGCGTACAATAAAAAGAAAATCCAGTGTTTTTGAGTTGATACCGAGCGCGAGCGAAAATAACAATTTGTCTCGGTCAAAAGTGAGATACTTTACGGTATCCACTCAAAAACACTAGATATCCTCTATGCATTCTCAGGCGAAACTATAATCACGAACAGTGACTCAAATGGGATATAAGAAATAAAGCACTTTTCGTGACATCATGTAGTGGTTTTTTACGCCGATGTTTCGTAACTGTTTTCAGAAGCTCAGTCCAACAACCAATTGACCCTTTAACATCGTAATTCGGAGCCTTATAGGACGCGCTGGAATTTTTCTCATGCCATGTAGACATTGTACGGTTTTTGGCACGAGTGATCAACAGAATCTTCAACTTGTCCATAGTTTATAGTGAAATTCACGAAACTTGTCCAGTAAATTAGGTCTGAACCGAACCAAGGGCTCGATGTGAACAAGGTGCCTGCGAAAGCTTCAATTCGATTCGAAATAAACCCTATGATTCGATTCGATTCACGTGGCGCTGATTCGGATTTTTTTCGAATCGTCGAGATGTTTTCAAAATCCTACCAAGTGTTCCTCTTGATCTCTTCTTCTGTAATCAAACACGGAACTCTTTGGGTTCTGTTTCTGGAATTTTCCACTTTTTGACTGTCTTGCCTAAGTTCCTTTGCACAATACTTGAGAGGAGATGGACTGAATTTCACGTTTATTAGAAGGCACAGCAAACACCAAATATCGCGACTGCATGACTTTATGACAATATTTATTTCTACGTTAAAAGCTTCCGGGCATAGGCCTTCCTCATTTTTACTAGCTTCTGATAATACTACATACTCGGTTGACTGCCGATTACACAATGAAAGCAGAGAGAGAACGTTAGACGTCGAATCAGCCTTACTTCAGTAAAACGGATGCAGACCTTCCGTGGAAAGCTTTTAAGAGAGTAATTTCTCCATTTTATGACTTTGATTTGCAAAGAGGTTAAAAGTGAAAGGCTCATTTTGTGGCCAGCCCAAATAATGGATACCAATTCCAATCTAATGTGTGCAGCGACGGCTGCTCTCCGTTACTTGAAATCATCCTTTGGTGAACGGAGGATCGGTTACACATCGCTGCACTGATAACCTGTGATCTACAATCACCAAATATCAGGCCCGCATGACTTTAAAACAATTTTTATGTCCATGTGTTTCATAAGGTCCAGATAAGCGTCCCAAAGTATTAAATGGAGAAATTGCTCTATTAAAAGCTTTTGGCCAAAGACCTTCATCACTTTTACTAGCTTCAGATAATACTACATAACTGGTTGAATGCAAATTACACAATGAAGGCAGAGAGAGAACGTTAGTTTTAAATGTAGAAAGTACTCTATTAAAAGCTTTCGGCCAAAGGCCTTCATCAGATTTACTAGCTTCGTATAATTCTACTTCTTATATACCAGCCTGTGAATTATCGCAAATTATCTAAAAGATATAAAAGATGGATGACGAGGCATATCCCTCAGTAGCTTCCTAAATGACGTCACGCTTCGACGCATCACTTCGCCTTCGATATTGTTAGAAGCAGTACCAGAAGTTCATGCTATTCCAAGCCGTTCTGGTAATTCTACGCTCTAGAATCAGTTGGGTTAAAATCAACCCAAATCGTCTGGGTTGGGTGAATATGAACCCAATTGGGTTCATATTCACTCAACCATGAATATGAACCCACTTGGGTTCATATTCACTCAACCAAGACGATTTGGGTTGATTTTTAACCCAGTTGATTTTAGAGTGCATGATTGAAAAAATTAGATGTGTAATAATAATAATACAATAAAGTAAAATAATTAGATGTATAGAAAGTGACTTCGAGAGTGATATTAAGCCTTGAACTGGCTAACGTTCCCGCAAAACTTTGTTGATCGATTCGCCCAGGATTTTTTTTTTCTGGATGAGTCGGCGCTCTCAATTCTAAATTCCTTGTTGTAAATTGACATTTAAAATGCTCTAAAAATTAACATTAATGACACACATGAGAATATTCTCATTTGTAGTATTATAATTATTAAATTTCATCCCTGTGTTGAGCAATTATTTTTTGAAAAATGGGACTATTTTTTTATGTTTGAGTGATTTGCTTACGAGCGACGATTATCCGATTTATTACAAATAATTCGAGGTCCCATTGTCTATGGATGGCAGATTCAAATATTAGCCGTATACCTTTATCAATTTTCAATCTTGGGTTGACATTTATTCATTTCTGGAGTTCACATTTACCGTTTATACACTTTTAGACGTAACTTTGAAATAGTTTCCAAGTTGATGGCGTCCATAGATACGCGACTTGTGCAAATATTTTCCCCATTCTCCCATTGGCTTATTTTCATTGATGATATTCTCGGCATAAATAGTAGCCAATGGGATGTTTTCGTGGCCATCTTCGCTTCTATGGATGCCGCTAGCTTGTTTTGTTTCCAAAGGAAGGTTAAAAAATGTATAAACGGCAAATGTGATCGCCAGAAATGAATAAATGTGGATCCGATATTAGTAACCGATAAAGGTATACGGTTAATATTTGAATCTGCCCTCCACAGACAATGAGACCTCGAATTATTATAATAAATCGGATAATTATCGCTCGTAATCCACTTTTCACTGTGCACTATATTGTCCGACTAAATGTTTTTCGGCCTTTTCTGCGACTTCTCCCAGTTATCATGAACAACCCAAGAGCACCCAACGGTCGTGTAATACACCACTGTAAAGCTCATTCATTCCCCTTTCCATTGATACCGGGCACTGTTGGATACGTTATGTGAATCAAATTTGAGGCGGGTATAACGAAGATGTGTGCTATTGTTTTCGAAAAGCGAGTTGTGTACCTTGTTAATATTTACATACCATTATAGGGGCACGTCAGCATCGATTCAAAAATAGTATCAAATATCCATTTTTCTTTCGATTTCACAGCTTGTGCCGAGTACCTGTGATTGTGTGTTACAGAAAATTATAACATTTTGCGGAGTTTGTAACATTATCGGTTGTTTACTTTTTTTGTAACACCATGCGTTGGTGTAACATTATGCGGGGCGGAGCTGTAACATTATTAGTTGTAACAACGGGACGATTAATTATGAATAAAGGTGTGTGGTGAGATACCCTCCAGAATCATCGAGGCGTATAGGCAGCTAAATCATCCCAGAAAATTGTAGGGGACACCTTGACATTGTCCCAACGCATGTTGGTACACGGGTTTTTTGCCTGTAAACAATGCTATGTTGGGACAATACATGGTGTACCATGAACGCTTTTATAAGGGTCTCTCCGGTGCAACCACATCTATTTCCTCAAGCCTTGAGACATATAAAAATTAAATAAAATTTTGTTTGTAAAAAATACATATCAAGTTTATAAAGTGCTTTCGCAGTTTACTAAAAACAAATAAGCAAAAATTCGATTATCTTAATGTCTGTAGGCATTCTCTAATAGCAGGTAACAAAATACATTTGAATTTACAGTATGTATATCTTTTATGAAAATATGAACTTCATCCAAATATGTACCTTCATGGCAATAACTGCACTATTCTTATTTAGAAATGCGCTGATGGTGATGGTGATGGTGATGGTAATGGTGACCTTCAGAACAGATATAATTAATGTTCAGCAGATTTTACGCCTGGACCTACTTTTTAAGTACTGAAGCCCGGGCAGCTCCCAATAGAATGACTCAGATACAAAAACAAGGAAGATTTCTCAAGGATTTTTTCTTTGAACAACATTTTAGGGATTGTGCCCCCACCTCTCCTGAAAATGTCGGCCATTGAAGGTCTATCCTAAAAGTAGGAGTATAGCACGTAAGTAATTTATTAAATCCATTATAGCATTGATCACATTTCCCAGAAACTATTTTTCTCTTTGGAAACAATCTTGTCCACAGTCCGCAGATTTATAAGTAAATTGGTTAACAGAGAAGCTGAATAAGCATATATTCAAAGTAGTGAAGTGGAAAAAACGTTTCAATTGTATAGATTACCCGTGTAATTACAATTCTTTCAATGGGCAGCGTTGGTGTGGATAGCAAAGATCGTCCCTCATCTCACAAAACAGCTCTAATTTTCCAAGACCATGTACAAGGATTCGTACTACAGGGCAAGCAAAAGGAATAACTGACTGGTCTGGACCCGGGAAAGAACTAAATAGTCTTCGTGCCCGAGGTAATCTACATGCGCTAGGGTCCTCTGGAAAAAACATTTGCAGTGGTCCGAAACGCAGATTTTCGAGTCCTATGTTCCTATATAGAGTCGGTTATGTACTCTGCTATGATGCTACTTCACTTTGATGGTCATCTAAACTAGGGGAGCTCTCAACGTGATACATTACTAACATGCATATTTTGAAAGAATAATTTCTATTTACTCGTGACATAGGGTGTACTAGATGTGTGTTTTTTAATATTTGTCTGCATTTCTCAATAAACGTCATGCGATAAAATATATCGGAGGCCCATGGGCAAGTTCCAAACATCTGTATGATACCAAAATATTCAGCTTTGAAAAACAAAAATAGTGGAAAATTTCGACGGTCACCATTATTCTTTATTATATAGAAAATTCTACCAGCGCCCTAACTCTAGCTAACCCATTGCTTGCAATTCTTATACGGATATTCCAAATAGCGAAACAGGAACAAACATTATTTCGTGTTGGGTAATGGGTATCCCCATCCCAACACCTCCGATAGGTTTTATTATGCTGTCATAGTCACGGTGCATGATGATGGTGTGAGCAACCATGATATAACCCCAGTGTGTAGTGACACGTAGCATGAATCAAGCCAGAAAATAAGCAGACTGTCATCTGCAAAATGAGGTCCCCAGAGGGTGAATTTAGTGATGCTACCCTGCACAGCAGGGTAGCGTCACTACATTTACCCTCTGTGAACCTTAATCTGAATCAGGATCTAAAAACTAAACAAAAAGAGGTACCCAGAGGATAAATTGGCCCACTGTATGGGATAGCATCATCAAATTCACCCTCTGGGGACCTCATTCTGCAAATGTCAGACAGCTTATTTTCAGGTCTGGCATGAATGTACAAAGTAAGGACGACAACTTGGTATGGAAAGGCGGGGTCGAGACAGAGACCGAAGTGAAAGATACAGTCTGATTGCTTGGTAGGTTTACTGGCCTGCTACCTGATTGATAAACTGAAGGAGTCGTCAAATCAAGAAGCCTGAAAACAAAGTAAAGGCCCCTTTATTCCTCTAGAGTACATTTTGTCGGAGTGAAACAGCACTATCAATAGTCTACCATAGTCCAAGGAGTAAGAGAGCGCAAATATTATGCAAATATGATCAATAACACATCCAGAATTGGTCCAGAAATAGAGATAAATTGGTTCAAAAACAGGTGATGCTTTGGCAATATGCACTGGACATGTGCATTGGCACTGTACATCACTATGGTAATGACGTCACAAGATGACCACCCAATCGCGTTACCGTGATAACATTCGTGATACTAACCATACATTGTGTTATGACGTCACATTCTGGGTTCACAACTGCCTGGGTACACTAAACCAAGGCCGATTTGACTCTGGTATACTATTCATATATACTACTCAAAGTTTGCTAAGCGCCAAATATTTGACACATCATTGTGAAATTTGCTTGATATATTTGAGATATGTTTGGTGGATATGATTGAGGAATGTATTGAGATGGTCCCCAGTGTTTACATTAGCTCTCTTGACAGGCAGACTTTTCGTGACAGCCATGGAAAGCATGTACCCTTTGATTTTCATGATGTTTTCGTGTACTGTCTACATGTACATGAGATGTGTAGGGTATTCAGTCTTCATTTCAACACAAACCCTTGTGATTTAATGATTGAATATGGCAAATGCAAATCTAAGAAGACGGGCTGTAGGGATGAAAATGTGGCGGGCTGTAGGGATGGTGATCACCAGAGCCTGGGCAAGATTTCAGCAGTATGGTACACCAGTAAGACGGCATGGTGGTGCCAGAGACATGCCAACATCTGCAGCTGAAGACCGGTTTTTGATCATTCAGGCTCGTAGGAACCGCTTTGCCACAGAAACCCAGCTTCGCAGTGACCTTCATAATGCATCCGGGGTAAATATTTCGACGCAGACTATCCGGGCAAGGTTGCACGAAGGTGATCTCCGATCGAGAAGACCATGTATTCGCATTCCGCTGTCCCAGAACTAATGCCAGGAACGATATGAATGGGCCATGGACCATGTTAGATGGACCAGAGAAGATTGGCGACCTGTCCTTTTTACAGATGAGTCAAGGTACTGCCTAGACCACACAGATAGGCATTCTAGGGTATGGAGAAGACCAGAAGAGCAATTCCATGCAGCCAACATTACTGAGCATGACCGCTATGGTGGAGGGTCAATCATGATCTGGGGTGGCATCAGTTGGGATGGACGTACAGAGCCCTGTGTCCTTGAACGTGGTGCATTGACTGCACAGCGGTATACTGATGAGATTCTGGATGTCCACGTCAGATTGTATGCAGGTGCAGTGGGTGATAGATTCATTCTGATGGGCGATAATGCCCGTCCTCATGTTGCCCATGCTGTCGGGGAGTACCGGCAGAGGGGGAGGGATTGAGCGTATGGACTGACCAGCAAGATCCCCTGACCTCAATCCAATCGAACATGTCTGGAATGAGTTGCAGCTTGCAATTTCAGCCCGACCAGTCCAGCTAAGAAGTGTTCAGGAGCTTGGTGCCATGCTGGTCCAAGAATGTGACAACATCCCACAAAGGACCACCAGGAACCTGATTGGGAGCATGAGAAGGCGTTGTCAAGCTGAAATTAACAGTAATGGATCTCATACTCGATATTGAAGCCATACCAGTTCGCTCCGTCAACTTTTTGGCATATTGAAAAATTTCCTCTTTTACCAATAATATCCATTTTCCATGGTTATCGTATTCAAAAGCTAAAAAATAATGTCAAACACAAATAAAATATTAATTTCTGTACTAAAATCATTAAAGATATACTTAAATCAAAAATATATACGCTTTTCATTACAATATTTCAACTCAAACGTAAAACAGGTAGTTGGATATACTTGGTGCTTAGCAAACTTTGAGTAGTATATTATAACCATTCTGTTTTGGGGCATGAACCTGTATCAAAAAGTCAACTAGAAGAGATTCAGGTTCACTGGAGAGTCGGAAAGAAGCATTTACTAACTCTGCACCACACCCACTCCACGCCTGTGGGGGGAATGGAACTGATCTGAGTTGTTTTGTGGTATTAAATACGTTACAATTTTTTTTATCCCAATCACAAACTAAGTCATAAACTTGAGGCTGGTCGGGTTGATATAATCTGGCCGTAACTGTGTACACCTGTCAAAAATGTTTTTAACAGAATATGTTTCATTTTGAAATATTTGTGTCTTTCAACTCCCACCTACTTTCATCTTTCAAACTGACGTGTTGCACGGCTTCCGAGCTTTACTTGCATTTCTGCGCTGGATCTCAGGAAGGACCATTTGTCGGCCCGGAACACGCGGACATTGCAGTGCTTCGATTTCGTATGCTGAATGCATAATGAACATCGATCGGAGAAATTTGTAGTGACTTTGTTCTCTATAACTGCAGGACAAATACCGTCTCTAACTAAACATACATCACGCAGACCAACGGTCAAAGCGTTATGTCTATAACAGCGAGAATAAATCTTTGATACACGTTTTGTAAGAATGCATATAGTGGTAATATAAATCCATCTTACAGTAGCCCGCACCTTTTAAAAAAAGAAACAATGACGAGTATAAAACTATTTTGTCAACCCGTTACCTGCCATAACAGAAGGGTGCGCGGTAGCTCAGTGGTTAGGGCATTGGACATCAAACCGAAAGGTCTACTGTTCGATCTCGCTGGGCGGTAATTGCGCTGTGTCTTTGGGCAAGGCACTAAAATCCAATTGTTCACGTGGGAGCGCGATGCCACTGTGTACTAATGCGTACTTCACATCGATGGTGCACTTGTTTTCACCCACTGCAAATCCTACTTGTGAGGAATGAGTATGTTTGACGAGTCTGACAGTTGCTCACCGCTGGTTGTTCTCTGGGTACTGCGCTTCCTCCACCCGTAAAACTATTCGACCCCAGGTGACCCTGGTTTTCGAAACTGCCCTTAAACCCCAATAAATAAATACATCTTAACAGAAAACCCGGCTTGTAACTTCCACAAAAAACGACAATCAAATACTAATATATTTTTTTCTTTCTTTTTTGTCTTCAAAACATAGCTTATAACCCATTATGGGAACTGGCACGTCGAGGTCACTCGAACGAGGGGATCATGAGCTACGTTTTTGAGGAAAGAATTTAAAGTTGTTTGATATTCAATAAATTGTTTGCAGATGTTCTCTTCTATTCGAGTTTGGTAAGGTGGTGACGTAAATAAGCACACGCTTGTTTAAGGATTCCACCAGTACCCCACATAGATCTGTACCTGGGGCCACAAGACACGACGCAATCGTTTAATCTTTACCTCGATTCATCCTAGTATTGAGTTAAAATGCAGACTCTTTTTCACAAGAACTGATAGGTGAGATTCAGAAAAAAGGGACATTCTATATACATACCGGTTACGTTCATAACTGCCCGAGTTGCCGACACAAGTCTGATGCGGTAGACAACTTCCTTGTTGACTACAGAGACTAGGTTGATTACTGTTAGAGTACCCAATCTTATGTTGATACTGTGACCGGTCTTTTTGTTCATACTGGCCACTCTGACGATCATTCGAGCAGCCGGCCATTGATTCATGATGTGGGATATATTGGCCAATTTCACCTTGGTTCGGATATCCAGCTTGGGTATGTTGCGCACTACCTCCTTGGTGCCCGTATGCATGGAGATGGCGACCGTCCTGATATCCAATCTGGTGTTGCTGTGGCAAACTATCACCTTGGTTTACTTGAAAGTTTCGGGTTCTAGGTGGAGATTTTCTCGAATTATCTTGTAGAAAGGCACGTGTGTTCCATTTCTCATTTTGTGTAAACAGACTGTTCAATTGTTCACCTTGAAATAAATGTAAAACGTCTATCTTGAAAAATCTTGTAAAATTTAAATAGCACTGTTTTGTTCTCATCAAGTATGATTGTTCATCCAGGTGGACGATTTTACACTAGCCTGAAAAGAATGCTTATGAGGCTGGCGCAGAAAACATGTGTCCTCACCTCAAAACCCACATCTTGACGCAAAATGGACTGTACACAACGAACGATAAGTGCGGATAAATGCAAAGTCAGAATATTTCGGTACAAATCTATGTCCCGTGAAGTGTTCTCCTATGACCAGTGTTGCTTGGACGTATAGTGACTGAGTCGTTAGGCACGGCAACTGCACATCACCTGACAACGTTAAATGGAAACAGTTCCTGATGGGTTAGTAAATAATATATTGCATCTCATATTTGGGGGTTTTATCTTTGTTTGGTTAGGTTTAGTGTTTTGTTTATCTTTTGCACAGACTGATAATAAAACTTGATAAAGTCGAATTATAAGAGTTTACTGCATCAAATTTACTCATTTCTGTTTCTCAAGATAAGATTCTTAATTCTAAAACAAACCGTCAAAATCAATTATGGACCTCTTTCGTGGGAGGTGGGGGGCTTCACTCTTAATGCAGTTGTCTGGTCAGGTGTAGGCGCATGGTCTAACGGCTCGGGCTATTACCTTACCAGACAACACTATAGGAGAACAGTTCTCCCAGGAGTGGTCCTTTTATTTGATAAAAATTTCGCCAAGGCTGCTTGTAGACACTTTCCAATAATTGTAACAAAACAAATCCACATGAACAATATATTTAAGTTTCTAACTGAATTTGAATAACATCCTCAGAATAAGAAGCCTTTCAATTGTGATACTAGCCAAGTCTGGAAATAAGCAGACTGTCATCTGCAGAATGAGGTCCCCAGAGGGTGAATGTGGTGATGCTACCCTGCACATCAGGATATCATTATTAAAGTTACCCTCTGTGAACCTCAATCTGAATTAAGGTCTCAAGCCTGAAGAGGTACCCAGAGGATAAATTGGGGGTATTCTAGCCTACTGTATGGGGTAGCATCAGCAAATTCGCCCTCTGGGAACTCATTCTGCAAATGACATATTTCTGATTTCCATGATCGATACAAGGACTTCTGAGTAGAGCCTAAATCAAGTCTTCTAGCACTCAACAAGGAAATTATTCTTTATTCATCAATAAATTTCAGTGCGTAGAGACCACTCTGTGTCGAACTTGCAGCTAGTAAAGTTGTCTCAAAGTAGTCCTAAAATAGTCCTAAAGTGTACTTATAAAATTTTGTCGTTAATTATATAGCTCCATTGCGTCACTCGTGATGTGCTCATTTTGTAGCAGCATCTACAGGTAACGTTTATAACTATACTAAACACACATGCGCCGGGTATTCGGATACTCGGAACAGGAGCGACAAAAAGAACGCAGAGCAGAAAAAGTGGCTAAGAAAAACATATTCAGATGAAACAATCTACCGGAATGTTTTTATGACTGAGTGGTGTGTTGGTTAAGGTATGATACGACAGACTTTCAGCCACGAACAATAGTTATTGAATCGAGGAGGTTATCATTTCCACTTTCACTTGACCAATGTCTGATGAAATATGCAAAATAATCGCCCGTCACAGGTTAAATTTAGCAATCTGGGGCAGTTTTATTAGTCCATTGTCTTGCGAAATGTCCTGTAAAACAAGAGTGAAAGTGGTAGCTCCAGGCAATGGACAGATTTCTATATAAAGTACATTTTGTAAAGAGTAGGTTTGAAATAATGGGCACTAAAACCCACGGATACTGGTATAATGGAACTCGGAGTAGACAAGTGTTATGGATACAAAGAACACGGAGTTTTAAAGAAAATGTTCTATCGTTACCTCTTTGTGAATGCGATTGTTAATTCATTTGTAACATCATTCCGTTCATTTTAGGGACCTCCCCTGTTGTAGTGATCGTCGAGAATGTCATGACATCACCGGAAAGTAGTCAGCAAGCTGTAATAATATCTATATGATGTATTGATGTGTGATATTGTCATACGAGTTTTGTTTGCTAATGCATCTACTACTCAGCTGACTCGTATTTACTGTTAATTCCAGATATACCACACTTTCTCACTTAATGGAAGCTCAGTACAGAAAGTACTATTGTGACCAGGGACGTAGCTACAGGGGGAGGGGGGTTATCTCACCCCTTCCAAATATTTATCCAAAAATAAAGATAGTTGGGCATTTTTCAAAGCAATTCAAAGCAGTGTTGTAAGGGAGGATATTTTCGAATGTGATATTACATTTCCGTGAAAATTCCAACTGCTGACTCCCACACATAGATTTCTGATCAAACAACGCAAGATTTTTCGACTCCTCAGCGGTCCCGAAGTTAATTCTACAACCGTGGTCGTGTTAAGTCTTTTGTTCTCTTCTAGGTTTAACCTTAAATTTTTATGTTGTAACAAGCATCTAGCAAACCGTTTCTTGAATTATATCAGAAATTGTAGAAATACAAACAAGTCGGTCAATTTGGTGCTCACGATTGTCATAAGCAGCTGATTTATGAGGCCAGTGTACAGGGCACATTATGAGACCCACATGCAATGCACCCTGAGACCGCACTTTGTATTAGGACTCAAAATGTGCCCCCTGTGACGCTGTGTCCTGGAATTTTTTAGTTGCTATAAACAAATTGTGCACAGGTTTCGTTGGCTCTGTAATCTCATGAAAGATAGATATACTTGAGACTGAAAATTTAGATTGGTATTTGGTACTGTAGAATTAATATCTCACACATGTTGTGAAATTTGGGATGCGTCAGTTAGCTAAATCATTAATCATACTTTGTAAGCACAATGAATGGTTGTTAGTCATTGAGTTCATTTCAAGATTAGTGTGCTCACTGCTCAGCGTGACCTCATATTTGAGATGATTAATTAGTAAATTATTGGTTGAATACTGATTTTTGGGCATTCTCCATGCATGTACATTCGTGTAATTGACACAATGCCTAATAAAGGCAGATAGGGCCTACTTTCAGACTACAGTACCACAAGAAACTGTCATTTTGTGTTAGCTACAGCAATTTAAACTGCTTGGAAATATTCTCAGAATGCCCTAAAACCTATTGGGACAGCCATAAAAATTTCCCCCTCGGGCGAACTGAGAGAGCCTTTAGGTATCCATCCCTATTTGGAATTTTTTCATAGATCTGCATCCCCCCGAACTGAGAGAGCCTTTAGGTATCCATCCCTATTTGGAATTTTTTCATAGATCTGCATCCCCCCCCCCCCCCCCCCCCCCCCCCATTGAAAACCTAACTACGTTCCTGAATGTGACTACAAAGAAGAGACCTTCTCGGATATGGCAGAGCACTGTGTACAAAACCACAAAAGCAATGTCGTTAAATAATAGACAATTGTACGGTGGCTGGGAAAGGACATCATATGATTTTATTTTCCTTGTAGTATCTCGATCGATCGACTTATTATCTTGATCGATCGACTGAGTATCTCGATCGATCGAGTTTTCTATCTCGATCGATCGACTTGGTATCTCGATGGATCTACTTAGTATCTCGATTGATCGACTTAGTATCTCGATCGAGCAACTAGGTGAAAGGGATTTTTGAAGCAGTGTCAGTAGTACATAAGGGACGAGTCGTGCCTCATTACCCAGAGTTTTGCGGGAGCAGCTGGTGATAAATTTCTATAGGAACCGGAGCTTGTGCCGGAGCAACTTTTTCCTGTGCAAAACTTCGCCTCATCCATCTAGATCCGCCAGGCGGTATGTACGTGCTGCATATATAGTATGCTTTTGCATGTATAGTGATATATGTTCACACAGGGTTATGTGTGTACAGTATGGGTATGTGATGGAATATTGATGGGGAAGTGGGTTTTCTTGAAAGTTCCCCCGCAGAACGGTTGACATTGCTATTGGCGTCATTGTGGGCACGTGACGTCATGAAACGTTGACGGTGTTGTGTGCACTGTACAATCTGATATGACGTTATTCGGGTGAGGGTATGTAGGCCTTCCGTACGGGAGTGATCTCGTAGTATAGTATGGGCGTTATGAACCCTTGCAGACCCCTTGTTAGCCCTTGGTTCTATTAATCCACCTTTTACTTTATATTATCCTATGTCTGATATAGGTAATACGTAATGCTACTCCAGGCAGTATTGTGGGGTGGGTGGGGACAATACATGGTCGTCTATTGCAGGTACCCTGGTGGCCTACTTGGTGTGTCCTCATGTGACGTTTCAGGTTGGATCTGCATGTAAACTCGGCAACACACGTGTCACACGTATAGCCTTTTTTCTTTGGGTTTTCAGTACAAACTTCAGTTATTGACACATCGAGAAATGAGCCATCAATTGGGTGCGTATCGACCTGTATCACTCATTGCTATTACCTGCGAAAAACTTAACATCGAAGTTATTTCTCACTTAATATGGACGTCATTCAGAAAACATGGATGTTCTGGGTTGCATCGCTACTTACGCGCTCGGATATGCTATTTTGAAACTGACAGTTTACTGGTAAACGTGTACCGGTACCCTAAATTCCTTGCTGTCTACAAAGCATATGCGATAGAGCAAGTCCCCGATACAACCCCCACCATCAGTAACACATTCCCGACGAGTTATCTCCCTACTTCGGGTTTATGACGGTACTTGTTCCAAGTGTCCGATATCCGTGTTCCAAGTGTCAATAATTCAATTTGCTCCGTAGGTTTTAGTGCCCATATTTTTACACCCCATGTTCATAAAATGCAGCTTAAATAGATATCTGCTGACTGCTTGAAGTTAACGCTTTCACGGTTGTTTTACTGGACATTTCGGAAGACAATGGGCTAATAAAACAGCTGCGGGTTGCTAAATTTAAAATGTGACAGGCGATTATTTTGCATATTTCATAAAAAAATTGGTCAAGTGACAGGAAAATGATAATCTTCTCAATTTAATAGCCATTGTTCATGGCCGAAATTCTATCACAGAATACCTCAACCAATACACAATCGTGTCATAAAAACATTCCGATGGTTTGTTTCTTCAGAATATGTTTTACTTCGCAAAACTTGCACTCACCCCTGTCTCTCCCGCCACATTCTCTGCTCCGCGTTCTTTTTGTCGCTCCGGTTCCGAGTATCCGAATACCCGATGTGTAAACGTGTATACGCGTCATGATGTGTAGTTACAATTAAACTGTCCACACAATATCCTCCGTCAATATTATTAGAAATACCTAAGTCTGTACATCTTTACAGCTACCTACTGGCAGGTTGTAAGTTTCGGAATTAAGACGTTTAACTATTTACTCGCGCCCACGCGAAGTGAGACATCTCAGGAACCATTCAAGAAAGAGTAATCAAACGCGGCATACGGGTTGGACGTAAGGTGCCCTCCTCAGTCTCATACTTTTATTATATATAGGTCAAAGGTGAGATTTTAAACAAGCGTTGAAGCGAGAGTGGCCATACGCGACGCAGAATTTGGTGCTAATAGTCCAGTGATCAGAGACTTGAACTTCAGACAAATTGCAATACAAAATATTTTATCGGTAAACACGGCAGATGATTGGTATCCATAACATACTGAAATGATAATTCTCCATGAGAGGAGAAACGACCTTATTTTGGGTAAAATCACACGATTTTGCTCGGAAACTGGAGAATTTTGGAATTTGCTTCCATATTCAGTTAGAATTGTTACCAGTGGAATATTCTCCACTCAGATATTGAGAGGCAGTTAAAGAGTTGATATATTAAAAAAAAATGGTACTGGTGTAGGAGAAAATAATAAATTTGAGTAAAAACATCAGTTTTCGATAACGAAAGTTTCAAATTTTTCCGCCTTACCAGTGACCTAATTTTGTACGCATAAAGTAATTTTTTTGATTGACAAGGGGGTTGGAAAACACTCCCAATAACTCTTGTTCAATTGTTATAAAGGACTGCGAATTATACTTATGTTTCATAAATCTAGAACTGATAGTGTACCAATATAGGACTACCTATTTTCAGGTAGAATGGGATATTTCCGATTACTAGTTTTGAATGCTCACCAAGCAACACCAAAACATATAATCAACGCTCGTAAACTCGAATAGATGTGTTGTACTGGTAGAATGCTTGAAATGTTATCTGATAACATGATATTTAAATTTTATAGTAAATGTCCTTTCTTATTATACCTGCCACAATTGTTTACAACAGGCTTGCACTGCAGTGGAAGTCCCTAACTCAAAAGTATACTCTCTATTTTGTTCTTTCCCAAGCGATTTGGGAAAGAAAAGTGGTGCAAAAGCACCAAGAAAAAATAAGCCCAAACTGGATCGAGTGCGGCCGACGCACACCCAGTAGGGGACATTCTTCTCTGTACTAATCCACGGCTTTCTGGTACCAGTGCGCAGACGTATAACCAACGTGTCATTCTGTTTGAATTCGCCTACCTTGGAGTTATCAGAGGGGAGGAAGGATTCTTACCCGAATAAGAAGACGGGTGGGCTTCCATGTAAACAATTGTGGTAGGTATAATAAGAAAAGAAATTTACTATAAAATTTAGATTTCTTATCAACCTACCCTACAATTGTTTACTACAGGCTGAATAGACAATAGGAGGAAGGAATCACATAACCAACCCCCACATAACCCTACTGCAATGGAATCGTGGACAGAAGAAGAGGTCCCAAGGCCTATCAAACCATAGCATCACATCCATTAGTAAAAGACAATGAGAGATGAGGCGTATGGCACTGCATGACACACAGACAGAAAGGACAGTAAAACAGCACAGGGCTGGAACTGACCTTGAAGCCTAATGGCTAGGGTAGACAACAGCCTGAGCAAAAGAAAAGAGGGCGCAAAGAAAAAAGCCCCTCAGACTGCTCCTGCAACTGACGCAGATAGAAGGTGGAGAAAGTAGAAGCATTTCTCCAGTAGGCTGCCTGCACAACATCCGACAACTTGACGGGGTTAGCATAAGCTCAGGAGGTAGACAATGCACGCACCTCGTGGGCAGAAATGAGATTGGTAATACAATCGTCACTCGCCAAACGACCTTTGACGCACGAGTAGCAGGACAAATCAGCCTCGAAATAGACTGGGGAGAGATCTTCTGTCGACCAGGGATCAGCGACAGAAAGAATCGCCTCCTGCCTAACAGAATAAACTGCGTCCGGTTGAAGTAAATGCGAACTCCACGAACCGGACAGAGCAAAGGGCGATTACCATCAACTGAAGAAAGAGCCCAGATACAGATAGGCGGCGGAGTAGTGTCTGGTATCTGAGTCTTGGCCAGAAAGAAGTAATTACTGGTAAAAGTAGCACTGTTGGCGGAACTCCTGAAAAAGGCCGGATCAACCACGAGGGCGTGAAGCTCTCTAACTCTCCTGGCTGAAGGAAAAAGCCATCATGAAAAGCCGTCTTGTATGCGAGAAAACGCATATCCACCTGGGATAATGATTCGAACGCCCCCCCCCCCCCCCCTCCCTCCCCCAAGCAAAAGTAGCACCCAAGAAAGATTTCATCTTGGGTCAACTGCAAAACCCTGGACTTTTTCAAAGAAAAGTGCCGAATAAGCTTGGAGAGGTACTGATTAGTGCCGATACGACGCTTTCCCACATACGAAAAGGTCTCCGAAAGCACAGACCTGTACCTCTTGATGGTAATAGGTTGGAGACCCCGAGAATCAAACAGATATACCAGCAACTCCACAATCTGTGTAATCGAAGGACTGATCAACACACCATCAACAGAAGGCCTTCCAGTTCGCCACATAGGCTAAACCAGTGGAGTGCCGCCTTGAAGAAGAAAAGCACTCCACTGCTCGTCTCGAGAAACCTCCACTGAGGAGACAGGACCGGACAAAAGATATGCATGATGCCGGGTCGACGTTAAACCTCCTCAGGTGACGACAGACAAGGTTGTGACGTAGCGGGAGATGTACTGGAAGCACCACCAACCGAGGGCAGAGCTGATTGGCCCATACCCATATCAGAAGGATTCGACAACTGCAGGTTCGTATATTGGCTACAACATGAGGCAGAATCGGAACCGGCAGGAAGGCGTAGCAAACTAGTCCGTTCCAAACCAGTAACAGAGCATCCACGGCGAAATCCAGAGGATCTGGACACGGAGACACGAAAGCTTCCACCTAATGGTTCCAACAGGTCGCAAACAGATCGATGTGGGGACGACCCCAGAGATTGCAAAGCGACTGGAACACTGCCCTGTGAAGCATGCAATCGGTGGAAAAGACCCTGCCCCACCGGGACAGGGAGTCGGCTAGGGCATTCAGACGACCGGGAATGTGACGAACCACCACACCGGAGTTGACGTCCTGAGCAAGCAGTAGAAGATCCCGAGCCCAAGTCGTACATGCGAACCGAGTGCGTGCCGCCCTGGTTCCGAATGTAAGTTACCACTGCCGTTATTGTCGGACAACAGAAGGACCTGACGATTCGAAAGGTGGGGGATCCACTGCCGAAAACTCAGAAGAGCAAGAAGCCCCTTCTGATTGAGTGACCAGCTGCCTGATCCTGGTACCAAACACTGTTAATGGAAAGACCCAGAGGATCCAACATCGCGCCCCATCCGAGATCGCTGGTATCTGCCATCAGAACACGATCGGACGTGGGCAAATCCAACGGAACTCCCTGCGTAATTCACTGAATATCCGTCCAGGAGAAAGGTGACGACTGAGAGATGATGGTAACTGGAGTACCAGATCGAGAGGATCGACATTCGGCCTCCAACGACTGAGCAGAAAGTGTCGGGGAGGTCTGACATGCAGCCGACCTAAAGGAATGAAATCCGTCACCGAACCGCAAAGAGCAAGCAGCCGGAGAATACTCCAGGCTGTCGCGGACGTGGACTGGGTCAGAGTCAGGGTGAATGCCGAGAGAATCCCTGCCTTCGCCAGGGGAACCGCCACCATATTCAGATGAGTACGGAAGTCCATCCCGAGATGACAAAACGACTAAGAAGGGAACCGGTCAGACTTCTCCTAGTTGACTCGGAACCCTAGCGACGAAAGCAGGTCCAACAGTGCGTCGACATCGGACTCCAGAAGAGCAGCATTGGAGTGCCTCTGGAGGATGTCGTCCCGATAAGCCGAAGTAGTCACCCTAGACTTGGTGCGATGGAAGGTTATCACATGCGACAGCAGTCGGGTGAAGGCCCAATGAGCCAGGTTGAGGCCGAGAGGCATAGCATCGAACTTGTTAACTCGCCCTAGAAAAGCTAATCTGATATACTTTCGCGATGTCCGATGAATCTGAATGTGAAAGTAAGTGTCTCGCAGGTCGATGCTGGAAGCGAAATCTTCCTGGTGAATGTAGCAGCGAACAGACCTGAAAGTCTCCATTCTGAAA
Source organism: Pictodentalium vernedei (assembly GCA_031216915.1). NCBI lineage: Eukaryota > Metazoa > Mollusca > Scaphopoda > Dentaliida > Dentaliidae > Pictodentalium > Pictodentalium vernedei. The sequence continues at coordinate 151,410,981 of CM062294.1, forward strand.
TTGGGAGCAATGATAGACTGGTTCAAGATACTCAGATTGATAACCTGTCGGAGTCGGCCGTCCTTCTTCGGCACCAAGAACAGGCAGGAATAAAAACCCACTGAATAAATTTTCTTGACTACCTCGATCGCTATCTTTGAAAGGAGATTGTCTATCCCCGTGATCAAAAGTTCCCGACGTCAACGGTCTGAATGAACTTGGGTTGGAAGCGGAACCCGTGATAGGCGGGGTGCCTCTGGAAGGATATCCGCAGACCGGACCGAACAACATGTAACACCCAAGGATCGGATGTGATCACGGTCCAACGGTCTGCAAAACGTGATATCCTTCCTCCAAGCTTGGACGGATGGGGGTGGGACCTTCATTTCGAGCCTCGGCGAGGCCCGCGAGAGTAGAAACCACATACCCTGCTAGAAGAAGGATCCTGAGACCTCCCTTTGTTCTTCCGGCGCTTACCCTTACCACGTGAGTAAGAGGAAGAATCAGAGACAGAAGGATCAACCCTTGGCTTCGCGGCGGACAAAGCAGAAGGATGCTTGTTAGGCTTAGAACGGCCCAGCCTCTAACAGAAGGCGGATTAAGCTGGCAAAACAGTAGCTGATCTTTGGAATGACGCAGGACGTCATCCCAGATCGTCGCCACAGAATCATGGAATAGACGAGGACACACCAAAGAAGCGGATCGAAGAGCAGCACGCTGCATCCCAGGAAGGGGACGGCTAGTGTCCAGCACTGCGTCCCGACGAACTAATTCCAGATTAGCCGTGTTACAGGCCTGCATGTCAGTAAGGTGCATAAGCACATTAGAAAGCACACGCAAAGGAGTCTGTATGTCGTCAAACTTATCTGGAGGCAGATAAGCAGCTAAGGCAGAGGCGACATGATCCGAGAGAGATAGCATGCCCAGCATCTCTCTGGATAAGCCCAACAGGGACTCCAAAGTTGCCATAGGAATAACGGTCGACTTGGGCTTGGAAAGCCCGAGGGAGGAGGAGTCCTGATCCAAGACCGTAAAAGTCTGGCAGACCGACAGATTGGCGGAATCGTGAGAACGATAACGCACATGGGGCAAAAAGGTATCAGCCCTAGTGAAGAACGAAGTCTTCAGAGCCTTGGAACCTAGTGTAGAGTCCAATACTGCAAAAGCTTCGACCACATGTACCGACTGGCACGGTCGAAGGCGCCCAGAAGAAAGTTGCTCAATAGGCCGAAGGCGCGTGACCAACGATCGCGGCCTAGCTGAAACCTCCGGCTGCTCTGACGGTTTAAGCTCCAGAAAGAACTCACACACAAGTCAAAAGCCGCCCCAAGGCAAAAGACTGATTTCAGGTGTGTCTGACCCGTCGGAAGACACATAGCCCATCACGGGCGTACCAGCCGAAACCTCCCATGGTGTAGAAACACTAGGGGGATCACAAAGCGGCCCGCTTCCAACCCCGGGAGGCGGCGTCGCCGAGGGCGCCCAGAAACCACCAGTAGCCTCGCTGGAGGTAAAGGGAAGGCTCTTGGAAAGAACCTGCGTGAGCAAGGATAGGGCCTCCCTAAGCTAACGGCCCGAATCTGCCGGTCTGACGTGGGAAGGACCAGGCAAATTGGCTTCACATCTGACACTCTTAACCACCGAAGGGTCATGATCCTTAAGAACACCCGACGCGAAACGACGGGAGACAGCCGAAACATCCGAATGCAGAATCTGAAAGGGAGTACCCCGAGGATCTGGAGTGCGGGAACTCAGGAGAGTCGCCGCGAACCTCTGAAGAACAGAAGGTCCAGGCTGCACAGATCGCGCTGGTCCCGCTAAACTGGCCGAAGGACCAGAATGCATGGACGGAAGTGGAACTGGTGTGCGTTTAGATTCAATCCATTGAACCTACCTATGACCCTGTTACAATTTGGCGCCCAACACGGATCACAGCAATGGATAACCAACTTTGATGACAGCTTTGGAGATGGAACTGACATGAACTGAATAGTGTAAACACTAACTGGTATTTGTGAATTTTCACAAATGAACTGTTAAATTTGTATTTCTTGAGGACAGGTATAATAGTTATGGATTGTATTGTATTTCAGTGTCAACATTTTTTTTTTTAATTGTCATATCATGTCTTAATGTATATGCTATGAACTACAAAATGTATTGACCTCTCTGGTAGTGGCATCTCATTGGTGTAAGTAATTAGCTCCCTACACCATACCTAATATCCTATTACCATTTAATTTGCTAATCGTAATAATTAAGATCATTGTTAAATTGAAGTAGTTGTCTTCTCCCTGCATCACACAGTTGTTGAAATGGATTAAAAAAAATAATAAAAACTCTAGTATATGATAAATCTGAAAAAATTTAATTTAGCTTGCGAAAAAAATAATGTTTAAAAATTAAATTTAAAGTCAACTAAATTTAATTTAGATTGAATGTAACTAAATTATTTTTTTGTTGTAGTTGTTCCGGCATAAAGCGCTTTGCATTAAATTTTCCTGTGCATATTGCTCCACAATTGTTTTTTTTTTTCTCATTCTCTCCTCTCAAGTATTTCATATTTAACTGCACATGTTTATACTTACCAACCAAAATTGTGTATATTTGTAGAGTATATTTCGTGCATTAGTGTAATTATATTTAGTGCATATGAGTGAGAGTAAGTTATTGAAGTATTTAGAACGGCCATGGAAAAGTGAACCCGGTAATGATATAACACATATTGTTGTGTCAACCAGCAAGGGTAAATATCTTCAAAGAGAATTGCATACGTTTGACCCTAAAACCAAAATAATTTGGTGGTGTCAAAGTGGTGCAACCACTAGAGAACAATTGGGTTACACTAAATCTCATTTAGATATTGTTACTAAGCAGCATAGAAAAGTTCAGTTGCATGTCTGGCTTGGTACCTGCGATGTCACAATAAAAAAGGGAAAATTTATTTATTTAAGGCATGACAGCATTGATAAGTCTGTGGAAAATTTAAAATATTCTTTTCAAGAATTTGTAGAATTATCAAATTCGTATTCTAACTGTAGTTTACTGTTTTTGGAAATTCCACCTTTAAGTATTGTTCAATGGAACAAATCTAGAGGTCATCCCAATCCAGATAGCTTTTCAGAATACGAACCATTACTCCAGAATGGAATAGATGCAATTAACTGTTGGATTAAGGAGTTTAACTTAACAAACAATTTACATTCTCCAAAGTTTAAACTTGATATTTTGAATGGTAGAAAGAAAGCAAACAGGAAAAGCACTTACAGTTTAAATTATAATTTATATCTTGATGGTGTACACCCAAAACCACTCTTGGCTCGTGTTTGGCTACGCCGCCTATTGGAATGTATGCATAAGCTTTAAGTGTTCTTAAATTACTTTATAATTAAGTAAAAATATTAAATAACACCTGGCAAATAAGTGTATATCAAACTGTATTTATATATTTAATGCTGTTGATCAGCCTATGCTTAACATACATGTAATCATTTTTTATTTTTTTTTTTTTATTTTTTTTTTTTTTGTCTTTCGTTCATGTGTCTTTGACATAGATTGAAACAAGTGATTGATAAAACTTTCTGTTATAATTATTAACACATTTAAAATAAGTATATTTTTTTTTCCCTTTGAGAAATTACTATTGATATTACAATCATGACTGAGGGTTATATGTCTGAGACCGAGGTTGCAGACTTACTTAAATCATTTTCGAAAATGGGAGTAAAGCCAAAGGCCACATCACCAGAAGAACTCCGTGAGTGGATGGAGTCATTTGTGTCTTCGGAGAAAGTTAAACAGGAAAGGGCCACAGACAAGAAAGTGTATGTAAGCCAACCCCCAAAACTTCCATCATTTAGTGGTGATTCAAAGGGTGAAGTGGCTTATGACTTGTGGAAATATGAAATTAACTGCCTTCTGAATGAACACTATTCAGAAGATATGTTAATGTTAGCCATAAGGAGATCCCTAAAAGGTGAAGCAGGGCGCATTGTTATGCGCCTGGGACCTGGTACCTCCCCTGCTCAGATTATCCATAAACTTGACAGCATATATGGGACCATAGATAAAAAAGAGACTATATTGGCAAAATTTTATAGTGCCAAACAAGGTGTAGATGAAACGGTATCAAGCTGGGGCTGTCGACTTGAAGACATCCTCAACAAGGCAGTTCAGCTGGGTCAAGTAAGAATTTCTGAGCAAGATGAAATGTTACGTACCATGTTATGGACTGGTTTACGACAAGATATGAAAGACATAAGTGGTCATAAATATGACACAATTGATAATTTTGACCAACTGAGAGTTGCATTAAGACGGCTGGAACATGATCATATGTCTGGTACCATTGATGCAAAACAAAATAAAAAAGTTACAGTAAACCAAGTTCAGTCTAGTAGCTCAAGCGAAATAGCTGAACGTAAAGCTATGGTCAAGAATCTGGCTGATGAAGTTGCTTCCTTAAAGCAAGAAAAACTTTACGGAAGGCAACAATATGCTAAACCACAATATGACGAAACCTGGAATAATCGAAAATATACAAAACCATCAAGTCATGAAAATTCTAAAAATAGAAACAAGGAAATAGTTTGTTTCAAATGTGGCCAACCAGAGCATGTAGCCATTGGTTGTCGAGTAAGGGTAGACCAATACAAAGGTGGTTTAAAAGCCAAAAGGCCTATGGAGAGGGGTCAACCATAGGTCTTTGTAAAGAGACCCATAATAAAATTGTAAATAGTTTTGGCCCACCTGGACTTATTGGTAACCCAATGGAAAGTTATATAAAGATAGCTAGTATTCCATCAAAATGCTTATTGGACACAGGATCAGCTGTATCCGCTATAAGTGATACATTTTATTCAAACGAATTGAGTGAAAGTGTTCAATTGAATCCTATTGAAGGACTAATTGATATAGAATGTGCTGATGGTCAACCATTACCATATAAAGGTTTTATAGAAATTGATATTGAAGTTAATGGCTTGACAGGGAGCATAATTCAAAGGTGTATTTTTCTTGTAGTGCCTGATAGTAATTACAACCATAGAGTTCCAATATTAATAGGCACAAACATTTTAGACCATTTTATGAAAGATTTTCAAGAGAAATATGGGAATCGATTCTTGCAAAAAGCAGACATTGCTACACCTTGGTACACTGCTTTTAAATGCATGGAACTGAGAGAAAGAAAACTCTCAAAGCATAATAATAGATTAGCTGTGGTCAAAAGTTCAGAATACAAAAATGTCTATGTTGAACCAAATACTCATATCACTGTAAATGGACACATGGATAAGAAACTGCCATATGTAACAACATGTGCAATTTTACAGCAAATTGAAAACAACTGCTATGCATCACGTGATTTAGATGTTACACCTTGTTTAGTCAATTATGAGTATCACAAAGATGGTAATATTAAAGTACATTTGACTAATGTGTCCACTAAAAAGGTTGTTATTCCACCAAAGACCATTTTGTGTGAAGTTCAACCTGTCACAGTTCAACAGTCAGACAACTTGACACAAAGTGGGGAAAAATTACAATCATTTTTAGATAAGATTGATGTAAATTCTACATCTCTTACTAAAGCTGATGTAGACGATGGACTTAATCTAATTAAAAGCTATGAAGATATATTCTCCAAAAATGACCAGGACATTGGCTTTTCATCTGCTGTAAAACACAGAATAGATTTAATAGATGATATACCTTTCAAACAAAGACATAGGAAAATTCCACCTGCCATGTTCAATGAAGTAAGAGAACATATTCATCAACTTTTGGCTGGTGGGGTAATAAGACGCCCACATAGCCCATGGGCATCAAATGTTGTTCTTGTCAGAAAGAAAAATGGAGAATTGAGAATGTGTATTGACTATAGGACATTAAATAAAAGAACGATAAAAGATTCTTATGCTCTCCCAAGAGTAGAAGACATATTAGACTGCCTTGGTGGTTCCAAATATTTTACTGTACCAGATATGAAATCTGGCTACCACCAAGTAGAAATCTTGGAAGAGCATAAGGAAAGGACAGCATTTACTGTTGGTCCGTTAGGATTTTTTGAATATAATAGAATGCCTTTTGGTCTTTCTAATTCACCAGCAACTTATCAGCGACTAATGGAGGAATGTTTAGACGAATTACACCTAAATATCTGTTTAATATATTTAGATGATGTAATAGTGTTTTCAAACACTTACGAGGAACATCTAGAAAGGTTAGAAAAAGTTTTTGAGAGGATCAGACAAACTGGTCTAAAACTATCTCCTGGGAAATGTAAATTTTTCCAACAGAAGGTTGTTTATGTCGGTCATGTGGTGTCCGAAGATGGTATCGAGGCAGATCCATCAAAAACAGAAAAAATTGCTACCTGGCCAACACCTAATAATCCTGAAGAAGTTCGACAGTTCTTGGGATTTGCAGGGTATTATAAAAAATTTGTTAAAGATTTTTCTACGGTAGCAAGGCCACTAACTGATCTAATGCCAACAAATAGTGGACCTAAGAAAAGGAGGAAGAAAAAATTCACAAATAAAAAGTGGAGTTGGGGGGAGGAGCAGGAGGCTGCATTTAAAAAGTTAAAGGAGCTTTTGTCTTCTCCTCCAATCCTTGCTTATCCTGATTATGATTTTCCTTTTGAATTACATATAGATGCCAGCCATTATGGTCTAGGTGCAATACTGTGTCAACAGCAAAAAGGTCAAAACCGGGTAATATATTATGCAAGTCGTGGACTGGGTAAATCGGAAAAGAATTACCCAGCACACAAACTAGAATTTTTAGCATTGAAATGGGCAGTGACTGAAAAATTCAATGATTATTTATATGGTCACAAGCTTACAGTCCTTACGGACAACAATCCATTGACATATGTATTGTCATCGGCAAAATTAGATGCAACTGGCCACCGATGGCTTTCTGCATTATCTTCGTATGATTTTGAAATAATATACCGACCTGGTAAGAGTAATAGTGATGCTGATGGTATGAGTCGTTTACCACAGTTGCAGAATAATGAGGAAATCACAGTAACAAAAGACTCGATAGCAGCTATATGTAAAACAATGCAAAATATGGTTCCATTAGTTGAAAGTCTGTGCTTTTCAACTGATGTAATTGATGTTCTGCATGATAGTTCAGAACAAGATATTTCAGACATGTCATATCGAGATTGGAGAAAATTGCAAGAAAAGGATGATGTCCTGAGAATATGGATATCTGCAGTGCAAAACAATACTCGTCCAACGAAGTCAACAATTTCTCAATCAAAGGAACATTTATCATTTTATAGGTTGTTTGATTCACTTAAATTAATCAATGGTGTCCTGCATAAAGACATTAAAGTAGATGGTGAATGTAAAAAACAGTTAGTTTTACCTAGCTCCTATAAAATGAAAGTTTTAAATGGACTACACAATGATATTGGGCATCCAGGGCATGACCGCACAATATCGTTGGTCAAAGAAAGATTTTATTGGCCAGGAATAGATGAAGCGGTCGAAAATTGGATAAAAAACTGTCCAAGGTGTTTGAGGAGAAAATCGCCAACAAATATTAGAGCACCATTAGTGAGTATTTCTACGACACAACCCTTGGAACTTCTATGTACAGATTTTCTGACCTTGGAAACTTCGAAGGGCGGTTATCAATATGTTCTGGTAATTACAGACCACTTTACCAGATATGCCCAAGCCATCCCTACAAAGAATATGACTGCTAAAACCACTGCCGAAGCTTTGTTTAATAACTTCATTGTGCATTATGGGTTCCCAAAGCGTCTACACTCAGACCAGGGACCAAATTTTGAGAGTACATTATTAAAAGAATTGTGTTTGATTAGTGGAATTGAAAAAACAAGAACCACTCCATACCACCCAATGGGAAATGGTATGTGTGAAAGGTTCAATCGAACATTACTCAATATGCTAGGAACTCTAGAACCTGACAAAAAGAAAGACTGGAAAAGGTACATTGCCCCATTGGTACATGCGTACAATTGTATGCGCCATGAAAGTACGAAAGTTTCTCCATTCTTTTTAATGTTTGGTAGGGAACCACGATTACCTATCGATATTATTCTGGGACTGGAAAGGAATGCAGGTTCAAAAACTAGTAATTACATTTCAGATTTGAAAGATCGACTTTCAAAATCATATGAGTTAGCTTCATTAGCGTCTAAAAAGTCTCAGTCAAAAATCAAATTATGATTTGAAAAAAAGGGGAGCAATGCTGCAAGTTGGTGATCATGTTTTGGTGAAAATACTAGCATTTGATGGTCGCCATAAAATATCAGATTGTTGGGAAAATGATCCATATATTATTGTCAAGCAGCCCAACTCTGATATTCCAGTTTTTGTGATAGAAAAAGAAGGTGAAAAAGGCTTCACTAAAACCCTTCATAGAAACCATCTTCTCCCAATTGGTTCTATACCAATTGAAGAAAAACCAACACCATTACCTCGGAAAACAAAGCCAAAACATGCTTGCAAAACATCAAAAGAGAACAATACAATCGAAAGTCCTCAATTAGGTCTTACTCCTAGAATTAGGAGAAGAAAAACAAAGCAACAGAAAATGGAAGTTTTCAGCCAAAATACAAGTGACTCTGATTCTGATGTTCTTGTGTTTGTAGAGAAGGGGAATGAATCCCAGTCATCAATACACACTGATGACAGATCTAATGAAATGGATACACAACGGACAGGTGACGACCTGCAATCCATTGATCAAAGTGAAGAAGTTGAATCAAGACATGACATTCGCCAGACAAGCACATCGGTGAATGATTCAATTTCTGGTGATGAGCCAATACATAGTGAGAACAGTACATCACAAAGTATCGACTCATTTCAGCTCCTGTTCAAAATGGTACTAGACCAGTATCTCACCTTGCTGAACAGCCTGTAGTTGTAGTCAGAAGGTCTGAACGGCAGAAGACAAGGCCAGAATGGATGAAGACTGGAGAATATGTCTTAGCACAGACCACTGAAAAGCCTCCTTGGAAGGTAAAGGCTAAAATGTTGGAAAATTTTGCTTCCAAGAATATATTTTCACAGACATCAGAAGAAGTTTCAGAAGCTATACTATCGACATTGCTAAGTTAAACAGACAATCTATAACGTTTGTTTTTTTTTTTTTTTCTTTTTTTTTTTTTTATTCTTTTGAGAACGGATAGCTATCAATATCACAGAGACAGTGAGGACAGCCTCGTTGCACTACAACCTGTATTGATGCAGTTTATTCGTTCACTAGTACACAAGCTAAATTTTAAATTATGTTGTAAATAATGACAAACATGTTATTTTGTCAAGAGATGCTTGACAGAAAAGATTGTTCCAAATAGATATATTGTTTGTAAGGCAATTTAACAGTACAGCAGATACAGTGAGGACTGCCTCGTTGATCAATACGTTGTACAGTTACATTTGCCATAATGACAAAGATGCTATTATGTCAAGAGATGCTTGAAAGAAAAGATTCGTTGGGAGGCAATCTAACAGTACAGCAGATACAGTGAGGACTGCCTCGTTGATCAATACGTTGTACAATTATACTTGCCATAACAACATGAGATGTTTCTCAGGGAAAATTTTTCTGAAATAGATATATTGTTCAGGAAGGCAATTTAACAGTATAGCAGATACAGTGAGGACTGCCTTGTTGATCAATATGCTGTACAGTTATATTTGCCATAAAAAGTAGTATTTCTTTTATATATCTCCCTTTATACACATTACATAACAAGTTGTTGCAAAAGACATAATATAATGCAGCTGGATTAGTTAGTACAGTTTTATTGCTCACACATGTGGACCCATGGTCTGTTTGAGTATTTAAACAAAACAAGTTGTTTTTTTTTTCTTTCTCTGTATGAATACCTTTTCTTGGAGTTACTTCTATTAGCCAATAAGTACTAACAGGTAGTGTGATTGGTTTGAATATGTTACTGTATTCAAATTGGCTATCAAAATTGCTCACATGATAGAGTCAGTGAGAACTGTCTCGTTGCTCGGAATGTCATGGAGGTTTTTTTTTTTTTTGTATAGCTTGATGGTTGTAACAACATTCTGTGATATAAAATTGGTAAATGTACAGTAAATAACATAATCAACTCCTCAAAATATATGTGTATATACTAGTAAATCTGCTTATTTGGTATAGATTTAATTCTACAAGTATTTTTATAACCTCCTCATAGTTTACTTAGTAAATGACCTGGAGGTCATTTCTGATGGAGGGGGAGAATGTGATAGATTGAGAAATTGATTTTCTGAACATAATCGAATATTGTGGGAGTAGCATGCATTAATTAACTTAATATGTTCTAACACACCTGCACAGTTATGTTACTAACAAATGCGCTAAATGCACTATGACTTTGCAGTAGAAGGTAGTATTTTTCCACCTTGTGCATTTTGCACTATTAAACGTAGGGAAAACGTAGAGAATGACTGGTAATAAGAACGCCCCTATAACCAATTAAAGTTTGATAACAGTCTAAAGGTAATCAATAATCCGTGGGAAATTTCTATTGTTATTGATATGCTTTGTTCTCATCATCAAAGTCACATCGGAGATCGTCGCTGTTACTATTCAAAATATTTGGGTAAGTCTTTAAAAATCAGATTAATTTAATGATGTGATGTATTAAAAATAAAATATAAAGTTTAATCTGTCAATCAGGAAGCGTGATTTGCGAATTGTTCTTGTGTAAGAATCTAACTGATTGTCAAGGAGAATATTAATGAAGTTCACTTGTTTGTTTACAAATAACTACCGATATATTAAGGAGGTTCACTCTTTTATTTACAAGTGAACTAATGCTTATCTGTTATAAATCTCTTTGGATAACTGTGTGATGCGGCAGCAGGCACGCCTGTTAGAATTACTCCATTGTTGTAAGTCTATCCACTTAAGGAAGCACATGCCTGCTATAACATAGCATTATTCAATTTTCTGGCACATATGTCCAGCTGTTGATAAGCATACTGGATACAATGTCTGAACTTAAAAGTGCTCAAATACAATTTACGATGCCCTAACTTAAATTTACAATAAGTGTATAGCGCAATTTGTTGTGCTCCCAATAGGGATAGGCACTGTGAAATAAAATGCTACTTGGATTTCTATGATGTGTTTATATACTTATCCCAGTAAAAATGAGCAAGTGTCAAATTTGTCCTCAGGCCAAATGCCTAATTTACATGTATCTTGGACTGATGCAGACTCAGCATTGGTGGGTTGAAGGGTTGAAATTTACTTTATGTCGATTCTGTCATTGCACTCTGATCTTATGTATTTTGTAAAATGTTAATTGACACAGTATAACCTTGGCTGTTGAAGTGTCATTAAACCAACGTAACTTTATTTGACACAATATAACTGTAGTTGCTGAAGTGTCATTAAACTAAGGTAACTTCATTTGACACAATATAACCATAGTTGCTGAAGTGTCATTAAACCAAGGTAATGATATCATGTAGTGATGTCATTAATAATAGTAGTACCTGTAGCCTTCATTGTATTCCTTATTCCCCCTTCCCCTTTTCCTCCTAGATTAAGTTACTGAAGTTACCATGTCAGTAATTGTTCATTATTTATATTTCAGAAATATGCTGTTATATATTTATTACAAATGTCGATGATGTTACTCTTACCACATAGCCTGAAGTAGAGAGCAGACCTCTGTCTAACCAATAGAGTACGAATCTTTTAGTTATATGCACCCCCTTACTGCAATCCGCATAGTATTGAACATCACTGGGAACCACAGTCGAAAATAAGGACTTAGTTGCCATCGCTTGATGTGGAAGTCCTCTAATGCAGGAAGCATGGGTATAAACGATTGGCTAAACTTGACTTCATACCTATGTTGAGGTGATGATATGGCCATAGCTGCTGAAAGTGACCTTAAACACCAATAAATAAATAATGCAACACAATGATTACTTTGTACATTATAATAGCACAGTAGTATATGAGGGATTTTGCTTTCCCATAAATGCAGTAGTATATGAGGGATTTTGCTTTCCCATAAATGTAGTAGTATATGAGGGGTTTTGCTTTCCCATAAATTAATAGCTCATGCTAAAACTGAACCCCTCGGATTATATATTAGGTGGATTTTATTTGATTGAATGAAGAAGAAAGTCTTTATTCCATCTGTCATAAACAGACTCGCATTATCTGAAACCCAGTTCCGTTAGTTGCTTACATCCCTGAGATGCCAAGGAGCTGTATGATTGAAACTGGATGGGGCGAGAAACTTGAATGAAAGTAGAACGAAAGTTAAATTATATTATATGTTTGGGATAAATCATGTTTTTATTTGTATGATTATATATTTTATATTGTAGAAAGAATATTATTATTGTTGTTCAAATTGTAATTGAAAATATTTATATTACAGGGTAATTTTAATTGGTATCCAATAAATTTATTAATTGGAACTGGTGTGCGTTTAGATTCAATCCATTGAACCTACCTACGACCCTGTTACAGAAGCACAACAGAGTCCATGTTGGCCCACCATGGACATTTGAATCCAAAGCAAAACCTGCTGGGTACGGCTGTGAGACCGAAGCAGAGGAACCGCAACCCTGTCCGACTTCGCCGAGTTGAAGTCAGGAAGGTTGAGGCCAAAAACCCACGTCCAACAAAGCAGAAATCCTTGCAGACCCATGCATTGATGAGCCGAGGCTGGCTGAAACGGAGACCGATGACCTCAACGACGGGGCAGCAGCAGGAGTGGATACATCAGTAGCTGTTGACAAGGGTGGAAAAGAGGAGAGAGCAACCGAACTAGACTCCGAAGGAGGAGTCACAATCCTAGTGATAGGCTCAGATGTCGACTGGAGGGGGACAGCAGTCCCAGAGCCAGTTATTTCTTCGCCATAAATTCAGCAGCTACCGCAGTATCCACCGCCAGAAAAGACTGCAAGACCCTCACCGAGTGAGTAGAACTCTCTCCAGACAGAGTCGGTTCTGGAAGCCCCAAACGACTGCGTTTCACTTCCTGCTAGCGCTGGAGGTACGGCCACGTGCCCGAACTACACGATAGACTGAAGCCCAAAAGATGGAAGACTAAAAACCACACCACACACAGGGTCTTTGAACGGAACACCCACATCAAGTGGAGCATGAATCATGGGAATCTTCAACATGGCAAGGTAACAAACATCACCCGCAAGGTATCGTCCTAGGAATATATGGTGAGAGAAATGTAGATGGGAAGGTGAACCCAAAGATAAAATGAATCAGGACGCCCCAAGCTACAAGAGTAAGGTGGCAGGAAACAAAGGTCCGACAAGAAGAGAAAAGTACCTCAACAGCCAAAAGGGGAAAAAACTGGCAGAAATTCAACCCTCAACAGAGGGAAGAAAAGCTGCCACAACAGCCCCCAGCTGACACCTAACTCAGATAAAAGCAGAACCCAAAGGGTTAGCATAAATTAGACCGAAATAGCACGGTACGCGAAACTAGAGCTCGAAATCGGTATAGAGAAAAAATATATATCACGAAAAATATGGTGAATAATCCAGAGAATATACAGAAAACACAGCCCTGTATGCCTGAATGATGAAGCAAGAGCTGTGAGTCCACAATTCAGAACAGGAACATCGTCAACATCGAGTCAAAAGGTATTACTGTTGATGAGCAAAATAAAACGCATCTTCGGAAGAAAAAAGAATGACACGTTCTTTAGACGTCTGCGCACTGGTACCGGAAAGCCGTGGATTAGTGCAGAGAAGAGTGTCTCCTACTGGGTGTGCGCCGGCCGCACTCGACCCAGTTTTGGCTTATTGTTTTTGGTGTTTTTGCACCACTTTTCTTTCCCACATCGTTTGGGAAAGAACAAAATAGAGAGTATACTTCCGAGTTACGGACTTCCACTGTATGGCAAGCCTGTTGTAAACAATTTTGATGTAGGTTGATAAGAAATAGTGGTGTTTGATGGTTATGAATGTCCTAATACCAAAGGTGTAACTCACAGCCGACATAGTAAGAACACTCCCCAAGCAATTCACTTCGAAGAAGGTACACTGTTCTCCGGAGAGAAACAACGTTTCTTGTCAAACACTAACAACAAGGCGAGAAAAATCAAGCTAATTTCAAAAAAGTTGCATGAGTATGGCTGTGAGGTGCACTCGCAGCAATCGAATCTTCTAAAATCGTGCCTTCTACATTGGTTGGTGAAGATACAGATCTCCTCATCCTTTTACTCTATTGGGCTTCTGGCGAGGGACCACAATTTATCTTCAGAAGTGACAAGAAGCAAAGGACCCAGCCCATTTTTGTGTGCGGCAACTATGTCAGACTTTAGGATACCAGTTATGGCAAGGATTGCTTTTTCTTCTCCGTTCACAGGTTGGGACACGACGTCCAGTATATTTGGCAGTGAAAACCAAACGCTTTCAAGCGATTGTGTGAAAGTGATTCTCTGCTTGATATCGGGAAAATTCACTGAACCTTCACTCTCACACACCGAAGTCCATCAATTCGGAGTTAAGGCTGTGGTACTCTTGACTGGTGGTAAACAGTCGGAATTCTTAACATCGTGCAGACACAAATCATTAATTACAAAGGCAACATCTTCAAAACCGTTCGTGAAACCCGAAACTCTCCCATCACCAGAAGCAGCAACAAAGTATCACAGCTGTCGGGTTTACCATCACATTCATACTTGTGCAGGAAACAACACTGATGGTGGTGACTCGTGGTGGACTCAACAGGATGAAACGTTTATCCCAACGGCAACTGACTTACCTACTGCGACAAAATTTCTTCTCAAAATCATCAGTTGCAAATGCACAACTGGTTGCTCAACAACACCGTGCAGCTGCAAATGTAATGGAATTGTCTGCACTGTAACTTGTGGCACTTGCCAAGACACTGACTGTTCCAACTATAGAGAGGAAGATGACGATGACATTCAATTCTCAAAGCGCGGCATAATGATGCACGTACAATGGTACATATCATATTAACAGATAACATTTCAAACATTCTACCTGTATAATACATCTATTCGAGTTTACGAAAGTTGATTACGTTTTGGTGATGCTTGGTGAGCATTCAAAACTGGTAATCGGAAATATTCCATTCTAACGGAAATAGGTAGTCCTATATTGGTACACTATCAGTTCAAGATTCATGAAACACAAGTATAATTCGCAGTAGTTTATAACAATTGAACAAGAGTTAATGGTAGTATTTTCCAAACCCTTTGTTTGGAAAATTGACTTTATGCGTACACCAATTGAGGCGGAAATGAAAATGTTCCAAAACGTGCGATTTGCGTTATCGAAAACTGATGTTTCTACCAAAATGTATTATTTTCTCCTACACCAATATTAATTTGTTTCAATATATCAACTCTTTAACTGTCACTCAATATTTGAGTGGAGAATATTCCCCTGGTAACAATTCTAACTGAATAGGGAAGCAAATTCCAAAATTCTATAGTTTCCGAGCAAAATCGTGTGATTTTACCCCAAAATAAGGCCTTTCCACCACTCATGGAGAATTGTCAGTTTAGACTGTTATGGGTACCCATCATGTGCAGTGTTTACCATTAAAATATTTTGTATTGCAATTTGTCTGAGGTTAGGTGCCCTTCTCAGTATCATTGACTTGCCCATAAAGTATTCTGATCAATTTACGTTAACAAATCAAACGTGAATGCAACGCTGTCAATAGTTAGAATTTTTACATTTGTGGAATTTTACAGCAGCGTTCTCAAAACACACCTACAGTGTTTAAAACAAAGACGGAACATCATTAAACTCGAGAAACAGAATTTACTGTGATCAGTAAATTCGAGTCTGTGTGAAAATATGAAAGCATCAGAACTAAACAATATAGTAAGCAAATTTATGCACACTTATTTACGGAAGAAAAAATATTTTTAAAATAATCAGAAAAAAATGAGTTTTTGTAAACAGCATTTAAAGATTTTCGAATGAAAATGAAATCAGATAAACATTGTTTTGTACTGTATTTGAAGAGTTTCATGGAAAATAAAGTTTACAAAACACAAATGATTCGTAAAAAAGGAAATTCTGCACCGAGTGACCCCCCCCCCCCCCCCCCACCCCCACCCCTCATATTACAAACCTTGTATTGGACCCAGGTCAATATGTCTGATATGCAAGTATGTCCTGTTTTCAAAATTTTGACTCCGGGCCTACTTTCAAAATTTTGGGCATTCGAATTTACATATGATCTTTGGGAATGCATTAGAGGGCTTAAATTATGATGACCAATATCTCTACAATATACAATCAAAAACCACAGAGTTCTAGAAACCTTACCGCATATTTTGAATCTCCAATTAGTTTCAACTTGATTTTCAAAAGTTTCAGGTTGATTATGTGATACTATACTTGAGATATCAGCATGATCATCTTTCAAAATTTAGCCTTAGATTATATCATGCTCTAAAAAGTGGGCAGGGACCAAGAATTTTCAAAGTTGATTACTTTCAAAATGTTTGGCTCCACCCACTTTTTTAATGATGAAATGCATGTTCGGACTTCGGGAATGCATTGGCGGTGGTGGTGGGGGAGGGGTATAAAAGCATTTTCCAGCAATTCTGAAAAATGATCCCTAACTGACCTCGGTGGCATCTATACATATTTTGAATCTCCATCGTGTTTCGAACCATTTAGTGTTGGTTCCAGGCCCATAGATCATACCATACTTGAGATATGAGCGTGACCCACTTTTAAACTTTAGGCTCCGCCAAGTTTTGAGGTATACGAATACATGAATACTTGAACTTACCGAATCTGAAAAATGCACACAATGACCCCTGGTTGACTTAAGCGGCCTTGAGCCAAAATTGGAACCTCCATTGAGTCTCTACCCATTTGGTGTTGGTGTCAGGCCCACACGTCTTACCATGCTTGAGATATGGGCGTTACCAACTTTTAAAATTTCCGGCCCGCCCACTTTTGAGTTGTAAATACATGTATGAACTTCAGAAATGCATTAGGTGTCATAAAATGCGATTTCCACAATTCTGAAAAATGCACTCAATGTCCTTTGGATGACTTCAGTGACCTTGATCCATATTTTGTGAACCTTCATTGAGTTTCGACTCATTTGGTGTTGGTCCCAAGTCCATAGGTCATACCATGCCATACTTGAGATATGAGCGTCGCCCTATTTCAAAATTGTTGCCTGCTCACTTTTTCGAGAATAAAAATACATGCATGAACTTCGTGAATGCACTAGAGGGTCACAGAATGCAATTTCCAGCAAATTTGAAAATGCATTGTATAGTCATAAAATGTGATTTCCAGCAATTCTGAAAAATACACCCAATGACCCAAGGATGACCTCAGCGACTTTGACCCATATCGTGAACCTCCATATGAGTTTCGAAGTCCGGGTGCATAGGTCTTACCATGCTTACCATGCTTGAGATGTGAGCATAACTCAATGCACTCAATGACCCCTGTGTGACCTCAGTGACCTTGATCCATATTTGGAACCTCCATTGATTCGCTACTCATTTAATGTTGGTTCTAGGACCACATGTGACACCATGCTTGAGATACGAGCGTTACCCACTTCCAAATGTTTGACTCCGACCACTTTTGTGAGTGTGAAAATACATATGTGAAGTTTGGGAATGCATTGGGGAGTCATAAAATGTGATTTTCAGTAATTCTGAAAAATAAACCCAATGACCCAAGGGTGACCTCAGCGACCTTGACCCATATTTTTAATCTCCATTTGAGCTTCGACCTATTTGGTGTTGATCCCTGGTCCATTGGTCATACCATGCTTACCATGCTTGAGATATGAGCATGATCCTCTTTCACCCACTTTTTGAGTGTAGAGAGTGTTCTGAAAATGTACTCAATGACTCATGGATGACCGCAGGGATCTTGATCCCTATTCTGAACCACCATTTAGTCTCGATTCATTTGATCTTGATCCCAGGTCCACAGTTTACAGTTCTTGGGATATGAGCTTGACCCACTTTCAATAGGTTTGACGCCGACCACTTGTTTGAGTGCGAAAATACATCTATGAACTTCGGGAAGGCATTAAAGAATCATAAAATGAGATTTCCCGCAATTCTAAAAAATACACTCAGGTGAGCTTCAAATGAAAAAGAAACAGTGCAATAACAATAGTCTGTATGTTCCACACAGACTAATAAGCTAAGCCAACGTGAATTGGGTGACCGAATGATCAGTTGTATGCCTGTCTGTCTGATCGTTAGATTATTTGTATACTGTATGTCCGAAAGATATCCCAGCAGCTGTTTATGCAACGGTGACGACACTTCCCCACAAATGAAGAACAATCTGATCCTATTTATTTATTTATTTATTTATTTATTGGAGTTTAACGACACTTTCGACAGCCAGAGTCATTTAGTGTTGAACCGTTTTATGGATGGAGGAAGCGGGAGTACCCGGAGAGAACCACAGAGCAACGACGAGGAACTGTCAGGCTTCCCAACACAAGCAGGGTTAGCCTTGGTTGAAGACAGGGGCATCCATCGACATGCATTACACCTTAGCACAAAGCGCCCGTGTGGGCAATCGAGATTAATTGCCTTGCCCAAGGACTTGCCAACGCAGTTACCCCTGGTGGGGATCGAACCGTAGACCTCTCGGTTTGAAGTAAAATGCGGTAACCACTGAACCACAGCGCTCCCTAATCTGATCCTATAGTGTTATAATCAATTTTGCTTTTACCGGTCAGTTACTCGGGGGTCAACGCAGTTAGTAAGGTTTATTACTTTCCAAAGTGTGATTTACTGGGATTTCCCGGATTGATTATAAACGATAACTTCACAAGTGAATTATGCAATCAACAATTGGGTCATGTATCCGTGCACGCAAACGAAGACGCTTTGCCGTAGGTGTAATGGGGACTTCATTGTTTGGTTTTTTTCAACCCTTTACCTAACATGAAAAGCCAACGACACTTGCAAAAGAAATTCTTGAATAACTATTTTTTTCCATTTTTTGTCTCAAAAACATAGGTTATGACCTCATCATTGGAACGAGTTCGTCTATGACCCCTCATTGGAACGAGCTCGACGAGCTCGTTCCAATGAGGGGGTCATAACCTATGTTTTGGAGACAAAAAAATGGCGATTTTTTAGAATACTGCTGGCCAGTTTTGTCCGTTACGTTAGGTAAAAGGTTAAATAATATAATAATCGTTAATAATGAAAAGTAATAAACAGAGTAATCGCTTGACTGGACTGGTTACGTGAAATAATTCATTCGAGGCGAGGGACTATATTGTAAAACACACACTCGTTTTTGTACAACGTCCCTCACCTCTCATGAATTATTTCTTGTAACAAGTCCAGCCAATCGATTACTCTCTATTTTTTACATTTATGTTTGTACTGCAGTGTTCTCAAAGTGGACATGAATACATTACCTGTCTATCTTCCTGTATATATTAGAGGTGTAAAATTGTCGATTCGAGCTCACTTAAGCCCTACGTAATTTTTGGTAATTATTTTCTCAATTTTCGAGCTTATTTTGTCGAGAGAAAATACGAGCTCACTTTAGACTTCTCGCAAAGTTAGCTCGTATACCACGAGACGACACATGACTTTTTCGAGTCGGAAATCGGATTGAAAATTGAATCTGTCCCGTCTTGTCGGTCGAATCTCGGAGATCGAGCGAAAATAAAAGCTTAGAAAATATTAGAAAATTTCGAAATCATCCAGTTCGAGCTCAGTCCGAGAATTCATTGCGTTTTCCCCAAAATGACAGTGAAGATACCTCAAATCCGAGATGAAGTTGATGACAAAACCAAACCATGTTTTTTTACTCGGCTTTTTAAGTGTTCCCTCGCTCGATTTCATCGATTTCGCTGAGATCTCTGTGATGCGAAATTACACTTCACGAAACAAAATGTCAAAACGTGTAATTTTTGTTGCTTTTCTCAAGTGTGATTTTTGCTCGATCTCTGATTTGAACTGAGATGGACTAACCTCGACTTACTGTTTATAAATGGGTCGAGGGTATACATTCATAGAATGATCACTGGCCCCGAAAAATACGAGTTTATAGGCGGTGTGCACTTTGAATCCCCCCCCCCCCCCCACACACACACACCATTTTATCACCTTTTCAAATATTTCACTTGGCGACGTCAGGCGATACCATATGCCATTGTAGCCGTAAACATAGAAAAAAACTAAGCGAGCTCTCGTCCAATCAGAGGGAGAGGATTTTCGTCTTACTGGAACATTTAATACACATATTTTCTGATCAATTATGAACTTACATGTCAATTGGTCTTAGGAGACAAGGTCAATAAATCATTTTTTCACTTTTATAGCAGAAACAGTGGCATTATCAAAGATACAACTTAACAATTTGATATGGAGGTGTTAATGAAATCAAATAATTTAATCGTGTTGGAATTACATGGTCGTATAATGATTTGAGTGTTTGTCTGTCTGTCTGTCTGTCTGTCTGTCTGTCTGTCTGTCTGTCTGTCTGTCTGTCTGTCTGTCTGTCTGTCTGTCTGTCTGTCTGTCTGCCTGTCTGTCTGTATGTCTGATTGGGGAGCGCGGTGGCTCAGTGGTAGGCTGTTGGACTTCTATGCTAGAGGCCCCCATCCGGTACGACCCGCTTTGTGTCCATGGGCAAGGCACTTTATCTCGGTTGCCTTCATGGGGGCATAATGACACAGTGTACTAAGGCGTACTGCACGTCGATGGTGCACATGTCTTCAACCGCTGTAACCCTACTTGAGAGGAGCATGAACAGAGTTAGAATGGTTGAGGAGGTGACAGTTGCTCGTCGCTGCTCGGTGGTTTTCTTTGGGTACTCCGGCTTCCTCCACCCGTAAAACTGTCACGGTCACGATTAGCCATTGTGCATAAGAATGTGACCTTAAAGCACCAATATAATATATATACTGAGTCAAAAAAGAAAGTATAATAGAAACAAATGTAAAAAATAGCATAAAGGATAAAATATAATAGTTCTAATGTTGCATGTTTGTGGACAAGAAGTCGTGCAAAGAGTTTAATGACATGCTGTCGTTGTCCACCCAACCGTATACAATTTTGCTACGGATTTCAAAATAGCACGTGCTACCCGAGAATAGCAAATTGAATGGGTGACCGACGATATTCTTTGAGTTAGGCTAGAGAGCCTGGGTTATTGAGAAAACACGCTAGTTTTTGTCTTCCGACATTTTAAAAAATGCCATGGTTAATCCCAAATCAGAGGTGCGTGCCATTGGTATGCATGAGGCTGGGATACCTCCAGATGAGCTCGCTGCTGAGTTCGGAATCACTGTGGCCACTATTCACCGTCTCATTGGAAGGCATATAACCACTTGATCTACTGCCGACCGACCGCGTTCAGGTCGACCAAGAATTACGAACCCTGCACAAGACCGACACATCAGGACGCCTCACTTGCGGGATCGCTTCCTTCCGGCGACGAGGACAGCAGCAATTACTCCTGGTAGAACTAACAATAGAATTAGTGCACAGACTGTTCGCAACAGACTCGCTGAACACGGCACCGAAGAACGCTTCCACACCACGGACCAATCCTTACCCAACGTCATCGTACCGTCAGAATGGAATGGGTACGTCAGCGTGTTCGCTGGACTTTGGAGCACAGTTCTTTTTAGTGATGAATCACGATTTTGTCTACGGCGCGCTGATGGTAGGGCAGGAGTGTATCGCCGACGAGGGGAGCGGTTTTCTGGTGATGCTTGCGTGCGCGAATGCGACCGTTTCGGCGGGTGTAGTGTAATGGTTTGGGCAGGAATTTCCTTGCATCATCGAACGCAGTTGATCTTCATCGATGGTAATCTGAATGGACAGCGATATAGGGACGAAATTCTTAACGCTGTTGCTGTCACATTGTTCAACGCTAACGTCGGATTGCAGTTGAGGAGCAGGGAATCGAACTTCTTCCCTGGCCCCCACATTCGCCAGATTTGTCGCCAATCGAGCAGCTTTGGGATCAACTGGTCTGTCGGGTACGACTTCATGACCTTCAGATGTTAGACGCTTTACGTAATGTTCTAAGGCAGGAGTGGAACGCAATACCACAGGTTGACACCCAGAGATTTATCAGGTCCATGCGCCGTCGATGTCTTGCCATCCAAGAGGCAAACGGTGGACATACACGCTATTGACTGCATGTGTGAACTTTTTATTTCACCCTATGTCTGAATTGCGACGTCCTGACGTGACGGTGGCAACAGTAAGAACATGAAATTATGAAAATTCATAGAGCTAGATTCAAAATATGAATTTACAATAATTTGTTTGGGATTAAAGTCAATAATACTGAAAAAATTGCTCCTCAAAGTTTATTATACTTTCTTTTTTGACTCAGTATATAATAATGTATGTTTGATTGTGTGTCTGTATGTCCGCTCGATAACTGTTAAAGTTAGTGGTGATCCCCTTGCTTAGTTAATGGCCTGACCTCAAAGCATTCTAATCAATGGTACATTTCCACGTCAATATGGCAAATATCGGGGTCACAAGGTCAATAAGCAAATGGGATTCCATACATTGCAGTGCAGGCCTTCTCTCATGACTGGTTTGCTCGTAGAAATCAATGTAATAGGCGATGGTAGCCATATATGTTGACGGAATTTCTAGCTGTTTCTTTTTTGGGGGAGTGGGTTCTTTTCAAAATACCACTCACAACAGACATTAAATCTGCACGGAAGGCATTTTCTTGCACGACTTAGTCACGTTTAAATGTATTTTTTCTGTACCGCCCGTAATAGATATATATTGAATCCACTAAAGATTGCCTATTTTATCTGCCCATTGACTGCTTATGGTGGTGAAAGCGTACATGTATTTTTGCACATGATTCGTAGCCTGTGGAATCCGCAGCAACGCTTCCACTTTGTTTAATGTCACACAGCTCCATAACGCAATTTGTAAGACTATTATCCTTGAGGAAACTATGTATCATTAATTATCACATTTGGGTTACGAATTTACAGACGATTAACAGCTGATATATCATTTATTATTCGTCGTCTCTGGAGACCACACTAATAATTGCTATTCGAAACCACAGCTTTTTGAACAACAATAATTCACCGACGTTCAAAGTGCGTGAGTTAAAAAAAAATGTATGGTGCTGTTCATGGCCTTTTGCATTCGTAATGTAGCTGTAATGTATACATTTAATCATTTCCATGATGACTGAGCTCGTTCCAACTAAGGGTCGGTTCATAGGCTATATTTTAGAAGCAAAAATATACATGTTTATTTAATTGATAAATAACAGTTTCGCATCAGAGATGCTGGGTTTGAGCTGTAGTGGCTAAAAGAAAATTTGTGCTAGCACATGAACTTCTGAAACTATGAAACAATATAAGAGATGCAGTACAAATTTGGTAAAAATCGGGTAACGTTTGCCGAGACCGACCGAAAGTCTGATATTCAAACATGAAACAATCTAAGAGGCATAACCAGAGGCGGACTGGCCATATGGTCTACCGGGAATATTCTCGGAGGGCCCCCTATTGGCTGCCCCTGAGGACCCCAAAATTGATACAGCCCAACACCTGTTAGTGCCTGGAATTTTGTGAAAACGTTCAACAGGCGAAATGGGTCTGATTGCATAGAATGTCGGTATATTAAATGTTCTCTAGGTGGAATTCCAGAGGCAGTCCACACAGAACAATTCGAAATACCAGTAGTCTCGTCTGTCGCTGGTTGCTCAGATGCAAAGAAACAGCAATGCAAAACTTTTCTCCCATTAGGTTAAACGCACATTTCCTCCCACGCCCTGGTGATACAATTCTTGCCGAATGAATGATGAAGAAAAAAATCCCCTCGAAATGTCCTCTGTGTGAACAGTCATTGGTCGTTCAGATGCAAGGAAGCAGCGTTCGATTAGTTCGAAATATCCAAATTTTATCCGGGGGCCCACTTTGATGCACTTCCCAGTTAAGTTTCCTGACTCAGTCCGCCCCTGAGCATAACTCCTGAAAACAATTCGGGTTGGACTGATTTTTTCTTCATCCAAGACATTCTCGAGTAAAACTCACAGACCAAATTTTGTAATAATCGGATTACGTTTATTAAAGTTGCCGTGCTGACATCCTTCACAAGTCGGATATTCAAACACGAAAAACAATCTAAGAGGCATAACTCCTGAAAAAAAATCGGGGAGGGCAAGTTTTCGAATTACTGACACAACGGCGCCGCAATTATTGTCAGCTTGTTCAACAAAACCACAAACTTTCACTCTTTTCCAACCCAACCTGTATGGAAAAGGGTGAAAGTATGTGGTTTCTGATTAGTTCTTGCTCATCTTCTCGGCTTTTTAGTCATAGCGATGCTTCAAATATAAAAGGTACATAACTAATATAAAATACTTGAATTTTCTCTAGTCTCGTTTTCGCAACAACAATCAACAGTAATTTTATAAATATATCAGTTGCTGTTTTTTTATCACTGACATTTGTCGCGCTATTCCAGTCAGTTGCCCGTACATCCAGGGCGCGGTTTCAAAAATCGGTCATGATCCATTGCGAAGATCCACAATTCAACTTATTATACCCACTTTTCAAATAAAAAGTCGGTCGCCTTTTTCGTTCGACGGTTGTCTGTTGGGTCGTTCCTCTGACAATCCGTACGTTTTCCCTGGCTCGTGTCAGGGCAATAACATTAGTTCATTAGTGTACAACACGTTTACCTTCATATTTAACAAATTTCCTTTCCGAGCCGAAACATTGTTACAGTTTGGAGTGGAA
This sequence comes from Pictodentalium vernedei, assembly GCA_031216915.1. Taxonomy (NCBI): domain Eukaryota; kingdom Metazoa; phylum Mollusca; class Scaphopoda; order Dentaliida; family Dentaliidae; genus Pictodentalium; species Pictodentalium vernedei. The sequence goes on from CM062294.1 coordinate 151,435,719, forward strand.
ATTTGTCCAATAGAGAACCAAGAGGGTGCACTTTTTTCAAATGTAGAAGCATGTCAATCCCAACCATAGCTTTGTGAATTGTATTCATACCGTGGGCTACCACTGATATACATATCGATGTGAGGGTGCCCTTTTATGAAGATGCTCCGCCACACAAGTTCAAAATGCTTCCTACAGTAAAGCCGCCGTGGACGGGTCACTTTCCATATGCCGGGTGGGCAGTATTTCCACGGATGCAATAATATTCGATTCCAAACATTAATTATAGGAATAATCATCAAACAATTAATTAATGAAGCAAAGGGTACAACCCGGTGCTTCATTAACTAAAATTTTGCTGCTGATGATTTTTTGTTACCTGGTAACGCATGCGTGACATCACTGCCCAAACGTGAATTTCGACCAGTCTACGGCGGCTGTACTATACGCCCCTCAACACTGTGTTTAAATTTCGCAAGCTATCGGCTGAAAATAACCTTTAAAAAAATACTCACTCTGTTTTGTGAACTGATCAAAATTACTTGAAGGATCAGAAATGACGGCTTGACGCGGTCTTTTATTTTTATGATTGAAAATGGGTGCCGGTGGAGGTCTGTTCTGAAAATAAGAAAAATACATCAGTCTGATAATTAATTCTGTACTCCGGTCCTGGAAATGAGACGGGTGCGAGTGCAGTTGCCCCCGTCAGCACCCGTGTTTTCTATTTTACGGGAGCTAAAAAATGCACTTGTTAAAAAATATTGTGGAACACTAATATACTGTCAGGGAATATAAATGTGTGTTGTTTTGAGAAAGCAGCACTTTGCGGCAATTGACAAGTTACTGTCATAATTCAGCAATTCCTTAGGCCAAAGAAAAAGAAATGTTTTGGTTTGGGTTACCCGACCGACCCTGTTTTAGGAATGCGACTCTAGAAATTTTATCGGCCTTTCCAAAAATCGCGACATTTGTCTATCAACATAAACCAAAAAACCTCGCTAAATCGGTACAGATTTTACCGAGTACGTTTCTCCATTGAAGCAGAACCTGCGCATTTCGAGATTTTAATTCGTCTTATTGCTGATTTTCGTCTGAACTATGCAAACAATCTTGGCTTTAATAAAAAAGAAATGCCCTCATTCAGGCGAAATGAATAATTTGAAGTAATAGCGCAGCAAATCACCACATAATCAAATCTGATGCATGGTAGCGTTTCACGGTTTCTGCAGTGCAGAATTGTAACGCACAACGCCTGATTGTTATTGAGAACTTGTAAAAGGCATTCAACAGTAATTAATTCACACCTTCTACTGACTTGAGGTGGCAATTAAATATTAGAATGAAGACACTCAGAGGATGAAATGATGTTCATTCATCTGTTTCTCCCCTTCTATCAATTCATTTCGCGACAAAACAAGAAGTATTTAAAAAACGCGCATTGCGTGATTTTCGTTTTCAAAGATTGACGAGAAGATCATGCAGGTTGATTCAAGACTGCTAAACATTGAGACGGCAGAAGTAATGACGTTTTCACTTCGAGAATTTTTAGCCTACCATCAATCTCAGCCGTTCTTATGAAGGAACTATTGGAGAGGCAAGCATGGTTGGAAACAAAAAACGCTCTCCACGGAATACTGAACTGACAGTGTGTCAGAAGTGTTGAGAGCAAATTACGAATTCGGATTGCTCAGCAATTTCTAAAGAAAGTTTTAATTTCAAGAGACAGTTAGTTGGTGTTCTGTAAAAAGAAATATGCATTTGGGTTGGGTGGAAGCTGAACAAGAAATTAATACTAGGAATTTTGAAAATCAGATCACAAGAGCCCTCCCCCCACCCCCCACCCCCCACCCCCGCCACCACCACACACACACTCCCTTCCCTATGCAGAACCCTCAAGTCCTCATGCATGCATATCCCTACATAGAGGGATGCATGGGAAGCAAACTGCCAATTCCTCAGACACCACAACCCTTCTTCCCCACAGCTAGCTTCGTTTTTTTTAAGTAGAAGGTTTAAAAAGTATTCTAAAGTTGTGTGGGAGGCGAATGTCAATGAATGTCAACAGGGTTAACGGTATTAGTTATAAGGAACATTGTATCAAAAACATCGATGCGTAATTATTTTTATCCATCACGGGTGCCTGTGTGAGAGAAAATATATCTGTAAAAATGTGCCCCCAACACGCGTTTCCGTAACTGCATGGTTTGGTGGGCATGCTGTGTTAACAATTTATGATTGATAAGGTTGGCCTTTCCCTTCACAACGCTTTTTCTGGAACCTACATTCCAACTCTTCTACATGTTGTCTATTATATTTGGCCTATAATTCACAGTTCGGAGTTTTTAAATGTTAAATTTCTCCAATAGTGGCAATAGCAATAGGATGTTATTAAACAACCCTTGACATAGGCCTACATATATTTTATTTTATTTTCTTTCAGAAAGATATCCATGAAACCTTTCCAACAGTCGTTGTTAATGTTCAATGGAGTGTTCAAAAAAGCAAAGGCAACTGAAAATTATCTACACGCTTTAATATGCAGGAAATCAATTAAAACTCAGTTTTTCATTTTCTGTCCACGGGCAGCTTTTTGGGGTGAATTGATGTTCTGACGCGGTACATTTGATAGGTGAATAAGGTCGTGGGGAAGCATTTCCAAATGGCGGAGAACAATCAAAGGCCCGTAACAACTATTTATTCATGAAAAATATCTAACAGAATGTATTAGAAAGCTTAGTTTTTTGTGAAAGCATGAACATTGTGGACAAGTTTCTCGTCCATACCATGACACGCTGTTTGAGAAGTTGCAACATCCTCTCTCAGTTTCGTACCGCAGGCGACTCGACCCATCACTCACGTGAATTCAACATTCACAGACACCGTGACCGACTGTACTTTTGTCTTTTGATTGTGGCTAACCTGTAACCTGTCTGAAATCCATCCACGGTACATGGTGAATACATTGGTACAGAAGCACCAACAAAGTGGAATTTCCAGGCAAACTGGATTGTGATTATGTGAAAGAAACATTCTCAACTTCAAATTAGCCTCGAACCAATATAAAAAGCCCAGTCCACTGAACCATACTGTGTGTTCCTTTTGCTTGCTTTGTCAAAGAAACAGAGTATATCATTTGGGTAGTTATTCCCCCCTTGGGTGATTTCTCATGTATGTATTGGTATGTCCAGCTACATTATTCATCTCGAAGTGTAAAGAAAAAAAAAGAAAAAGAAAAAAAAGCCTACCTACCGACCCTATTTTTTCTGTCATGTAACCCAAACCACAACATTTATTGTTTTGGGCCTTATATACATTTAACCACTTGAACCCGAGTGAACGCTTTTCTGGCCAGTAACATAATACGTCATGACGTCATTAAATAGGGTAGCTGTTCAGTAAATGTGTGGGGAAGACCAATCAATATTTTCAACGTGCAGCCCCGAGGCTGCACTTTGAAAATATTGATAGGTTTACACCAAATAATGAATATGGACTCTTCTAATTGTTGCCATTGAACTGGCATGGAAGATACCTCTAGAGTTCAATGGGTTAAGGTGTCTAGTGTTTGCTGACAGTATTCTCTCGAAAATGCATATACTATCATTTTACGAGTGCAATTTACTCCCGCTTCTGAGTTCACGGGAGCTTAAAACTGCACCCGTCAATTTTATTCATTTCCAGTACTGTTCATTTCCTCTATTTGTGATTCGTGGAACTGAATGTCATTGCAAAGTACTCAAAGATGAGCTTTGCGAAGTGTGTTGTCACAATTGTCTTCGGTAAATGGATCGTTTGACGCTTGTTTGACAAAAGGGTCATTTTTGGATAGATGGCTCACCCAACAAAATTGAAAAGACCACAGTTTTTGTGTGTTGTGCTAATTAGATTAAAGAAACGGAGTTTTTCTGTAATTATTTTACACGGATGAAATGAAAACCTGCCAAGAAATGGTGACGGCCTAATAGGAGAGTTTGCGCCCTCTGTCTAGTCATTCAGCACATGTTTCCAGTACTTTTATCTTTGCGTTTCTTTTAGTTTAAACAGTATTTATTACAAAAAAAAAAAAAAACCATAACAGATACATTTCATACATTAATGTGAATTCGGTAGTAAGCTGAAAGCTTATACAAGGCCGTTTCCACCAACACAAGATCACAAAGATACGTCGATGACAATAGCAGGTATGAGTATCAAGTACAAACAGTGTTTATCTGCATTATACAAGCGTTTGAAAAGCGGTAGTAACTAATCTTGTATGGAAACAGTCAGGGATGGGTTGAGCTGCAAGAAGAGTTGGAAAGTGCGGGATGGATGTATTCATTGCGTAGAGTTATTTATTTGTGTCTAATGTCAATCACCTATGCGAAATGACTACGCGTGACGTAAGATAGAAATATAATCAAGGTAACTCCAATTATTTGCCACCCAAGACGCCCATTTGGAAGACTTCCACCCAAACATTGATAACAGAGTCACGATTGATCAGCGAGGCTTCGCCTGTTTACCACTGTAAACAAGTGTAGCTTAGTTTACAGGCATTCCCACGGAGATCATCTTGATTTAATTGTGGGTTTGTATTTATTATAGTAAGTATAAAATGGGCTAGTACTACATTGGGGTTAATTAGTGAATCGCTTACTTGATAAAATAAAGTCGTGCACCACTTCAAAGATAAGGCGGTTGTCGTCATTACTCAGGAATTCTGAACCGAATAGAAGTGTAGAGGAGTCCGCTCCAAACGGAAGGAGATTAATTGAATAATTACGAGCATCGGAGAAAATTGGACAATGCAGGAAAAAATGAGCGGTAGTCTCTTTTTCTCCACACTGGCATAGAGGGGTTGGTGATAAGGGGTTGCGATATAAGTGAAAATTAAGGTTACTACATCCTAGTCTCAATCTACAGTGATATATTTGGGCTGTGCGAGATTTCGATCTACAGTAGAACCTTGGCGGTCGTCGGTTGCCATCGTTTAGAAAAGTCTTGAGGTCTGTCAATGATGAGTTTTCACGCACGGACAAGGGCAAATTATTCCATTGGTCAGTAACGCTGGGTATGAAGGAAGATTTATACAGCTCAGTCCGACAGAACGGAACACGGTGGTTTTGACCTGATCGAAGACTAAGTGAAGGATTGATCAAGGAAGCACGTTGCGGGATTTTACTGGAGATGTGCGGAGGAACCATACGGTGGTACATTTTAAAGAACTGGATTAACTTGTGTTTGTAGCGTCTATCTTGCAACGGTTCCCATCCTGTTTCCGTATAAAGTAAGGACTTACTAGCACTGACGGTTGCCCAGTAATAATCCTTGCCGCAGCAATCTGGATTTTTTCCATTTCCTCCACTTTAGTTACAGAGCAATTATCCCAAACAGTATCGGCGTATTCAAGGAGGGGCCTGATAAAAGTAAAATATATTTTTTCTAAGACACTACGGTCTAAGTTAAATTTGTGCTTTCTAAGTAAGTCTAACCGGGACCAGGCCTTTGCACAAATATGGTCGATATGGTCATTCCATGTACACGTGCTATTTAATATGACTCCCAGATGTTTATGATTAACGACTTCAGATATCTGAGAACCGCCAAAGAATAATGGTGGATGGAAAGTAGGGCTACTTTTTCGAGATATTAGCATACTCTCAGTTTTATTTGGATTGAACTCTACCAACCATGTTTTAGCCCAATGTTCAATTGTGGCCAGATCTTGATTAATTATTGTCGAGGCTTGTTCAGGGTTTTCTATAATTAGATATAAAGAAGTATCGTCTGCAAATAGGCGTATACTGCTCAGAAGATCGTTGGTTATATCGTTGATATATATAAGGAACAGCAAGGGTCCAAGAATAGACCCCTGTGGAACACCTGCATTTATGGTTCTCCAGGACGAAGTCTCAGACGATATCACAACTCGTTGCAACCTATCTGTAAGATACGATTTGAGGAACAACAGAAGTTCACCCGAAACACCAATACTTTCCAACTTGTGGATAAGACCTGCATGCCATACTTTGTCAAAGGCCTTGCTGACATCACAGAAGACAACCCTAACTTCTTTGCCATCATCAAGGGCGTGACAAAATCCATCGTATAAGTCAGTGAGCTGGAGGACTGTTCAATCACCGGGGGCAAAACCTGACTGAAATTGGCTGAGAACTTTATTGTCAATCAAAAACTCCCACAAGCATTTGAATACACATTTTTCAAGTAATTTACCAACACAGCTAATCAAAGATATTGGCCGATAATTCGTCACAGAATTGGAAGGGTGTTTTTTTCAAAATCGAAGAGACATTAGCTTTTTTCCACAATGATGGGAAATACGAGTTGTTCAATAGTATATTGAATAAGATGGAGAGTGGCTCACATAAGGATGATTTGCACTCTTTTAGAAGACGCGGGCTAATTAGATCTGGACCGGATGCCTTAGAAATTTTTAACGATTTCATTGCTGTATGCACTTCATCACAATGTAAAGTGATACAATCAATAATTGCAGAAACACGTGTTGATGCGTATGGCAAGGAAGCATTCGAATCATCAGCTGTTGAGATAGAACTGAAGTATTCGTTAAACACTTCGGCTTTCTCAACATTTGACGAGAATATTTGGTCGGAATGGGTGAGAGTAGGAATTCCAGAGTAACTGCTCCCGACTGCTGTTTTCAAGGTCTTCCACCACTGTGATGGCGGCGTTTTACTACTTATTAGCGTGGACTGAATTTTCGACAAGTGTAAAGCTTTGGACTTCCTTATAGCAGATACAACATTATTCCGTTTTAGTTTGTAGTTTGCCCAGGCATTCGGGGTATTGGTACGTTTAGCAATGCGATATAAACGTTTACGCTGTCTGAGCAGTAATCTTATTTCATTGTACATCCATTTCGGCTGATCTATTCGCGTGGTAATGAATTTGTTAGGTATGAGGGCGGATGCAGTTTCAAGTATTTTGTCAGTAAATTTGGACACTATGTTATCGAGACATGGGTCATCAAAGAGGGCATTCCAATCGACATGGGAGAAGGCCTCATTCAACGCTTCATAATTACCCTGGGAATAAAGCCAAATTCTCCTCTTGAATGATAATGTTGGTGGTTTCAAGAATTCTACTTCGAGTGAGATTGGACAATGGTATCGGATCATGTCTGGAATGATTGGTTCAAGGACCTCACAAGTTTTCATGTTTATTGAATCACTGAGAACAAATAGATCTAATAACGAAGCCGAAGTCTCGGTGAAACAAGTCGGCTCACTCACGACTTGTCTCAGATTGAAATAGCGGAGTATTTCAGAAACGCCACGTCTTGAGGGAGTCACTTGATTGTCATTAAAGTCCCCTGTTATAATTAGGTCGGCAATTGAGGAGTCTCGGGTTTTTTCAACGGAACCTGATATGGTTTCCCATGTTTCGCGGGGACTGTTTGGTGGCCGGTAGAACACACCCAACAGTAACGATCTAGTTCGTTGTGTAAACACCTCCGTCCACAGACACTCTGTGCTCGAGTTATGTAGGTCTGGTCTCGGTCGAAATGATATTCCATCTTTGATATACATAGCTACCCCACCTCCCCTTGTCGAACGGTCAAATCGCAATGGCTCCTGGAACCCGTGAACAAGAATATCGGATGTGGAATCATTATCATCCAACCATGTCTCAGACAAAGCCACGACATCAAATGATGCAAATTCATATTGGATAATGTCAACTTTGGGTTTTAAACTCTGAATGTTCAGATGGGCAATTTTTAAGGTATTCTGGTTGTAATCGGAGTTAAGAGAATTTGGGCCAGGGTTAGTTTCAATATCACCAGACAGTAGAAGAATCACAGTCACGTTGAACAGCGAAATGACAAGGAGGGCAAAAAGTATCAGTACATGTACTTTCCTTATGAGTACAGCCGTTGATACTTCAATGCTCTAAGGATATAAAGTTTCATCCAGAGGATTATCCAAGAGCGATATTAACAATTTATTGGACAGTCCAAAGAACAAAGTGACCACAACATTAAGGCTTTGATGCAGCCCAACCCCACTGAGGCGCAAGTAAAGATAGATTAGGACACAAATAGATCTCTTCTTCTATAAGAAGAACTTCGAACTCCTACAAACAACTTTGAAGTTAAATGTACCAATCCAAGCACGATAAGATTCAAAGGAACACATGATGAGCTATTCGTAACTAGGTAACGCAGTTAAGGCAAATTGTTTCTTTATAAACAAGATTGTATTCAGGCTGGCAAATAGTGCAGATAATGTGTGACAAACACTGTTATGTAGTTGGAAGACAGTAGTAACTTATTTAAAAGTATGATAATAAACAAGAATTTTTTTAAAAAAGAGAAAAAAAAAATATAAAAAAAGAGTCAGGTAAGAACTATAAAGCACTACTGACTTGGATGATAAAGATACTGGGAGCTTGTGGGGGCAATGTCATTGGTCATTTTCGGGCAAGTCAAATGAATATTGACACGAATATTATTACCAGTACGAAAATGATTGCGAATATCGATGGCGATTAAAGTTAAATATGATATATTTTCTTTGAGTAGGTGACAGTGTGGAACAGCTTGGAAATTCCTTTTCGTTAATGGTGATCAGGTAACATTTAGCATTTGCCATGCTGCAACACAAAGATTGCGGAAAAAGTTTATGCACACGAAAGAAATATTGGATTTAGTTATGGATGAGGAGAACCAAGTGATGTGAAGCTGTGTTTGTTTTCCGTGGTGAACAAACACTACCCCACCCCAAGGGGTTCCCACTAGCTCCATATCATACCGTTGACTTTATTGACCGACATGAACTGACATGATTCACAAATCTCTCGACTAACATGAAGTAGACTCTGCAACGAGAAGAGGACTCACGAGAAATTTGAAAGCGGTCGAGCGAATCATCATAAAGAGGCATGATTTAATTGATAATATATATTGATCGACTTAAGCCACAAATCAGGGTCAATTGTCGAGATTCGAGATGGGGAAACCAATTGCCGTTTGCATTCCTTACGAGTTTTGACCTTCTTTCGCTGCGTGCTTCGTTAGGCGCAGGGTAATATGCAGATGCACTGTTCAGGAAAGAGTATTGTATGGTGTGTCCGAATAAATACTATCCCAATGAAACTAGAGTTTACTTTGAACATATGTCAAACACAACAATGATGACATGTTGGGTTGGGTGGGTGGAGGGGAGGCAGCACACCGATGTGTCTCAAACCGTCAAAGCAATATTAACGGATTTAGGGTGTTAACAACACGGATTCGTGCCTCGTTAAATAAAGCATAACATCCACAGTGTCAGATCACGGACTCATCAATGGCAGATTGCTGTAGCAATCAGGCATTGCTGAGACAGCGGTCTGGCATAACTTAGGAAAGAGTGAATGTGTAGCGGTGCTAACGGGTGAATACTGCGCCCACATGATTCACCAAATTCTCTGTCGTCCAACATGAGATAAGCGCCGCAATGAGAAGAGGACGCACGGGAAATTTGATTGGTCACACCATTGCCTGACGCGGTCGAGCGAATCAACATGGGGAAGCATGATTCAATTGACAACATATATTGACCGACTTAAACCACAAATCTGGGTCAGTAATCGAGATGGAGAAACTAGTGGCTGTTTGCATTGTTGTCCAGGAAAGAGTAGTGTGCAGATGTGCTCTGAAGTAAATACTATCCCAATGACACTATAGCTTGCTTTGAATATATGACAAACACAACAATGTTGACATGTTTGGTTGGTTGGGTGGAGGTAGGGACATCACTCTGTGGTGCCTCATTCATTCAAGCATTATGATTAATATAATCTCACTGACCCACCAATTTCAAACTGCAAAGGAACACTACTTTGGGTAATAACTCACCGTCCAGCCACCGCCAGATTGCAATCTGGCAATGACGAGACATTGGTCAAATATCATTAACTGATGGGTGGTGTATAGAGGTGTTCTCGGATGAATCTTATGTCCTTGAAAGCGGAGCTTGATTTGAACATATGTCAAAACAATAATATTGACATATTGGGGTGGCAACACAGTGTGGTGCATCATTCGTTCCATTGTCAAAGAAAAAAAAAAAGAGGAAAGAAGAACACAACTGAGGTATCAAGTTAGAACGTTAAAACGTTACTGGCTTGATAACCGACATAGCGGTACTGGGAGCTTATAGGGGAAAAGTTTCGTGTCCAGGCTAGTAAATAGATTAATATTGATATGAATATCATGTCTAATACAAGTATAAATACCAGCATCGACGACGATAGAGATCAAATATATGTTTCCTTGAGGTAAATTACCATGTTGATCAGGGGAATTATGACAGCTTCAATGCCGCAACACATACATGCGTTGCGTCGCGAGTAGGGCAAATGCACACGAATGAGATAATTATACTTCAATTATGGACAGCGGATACCAGATGAGGTCTGACTTTGTTTATGAACCCTGATGAGCATGCACTGCCTCACCACAGAGATTTTCCTCTTGTTATTTGACATGTCACCTCCAGTTCATGGTGATGTGTATGCCGAATAGTCGCAGCCTAAAACTTTTGTGACTGAGCACCATTTCGGTAAGTGTGTGTGTGTGTGGGGGGGGGGGGGGGGGGTCTATGTTGCTGGTAGTTATTCAAAAAACAAACGATAAAGGGTTGAAAACGATGTCCATCTTGCATTGAAAGCTCGTATTCTATTTGTGTTCATATTGTCAACAACATTGCAAGTATAACATGGTCATATGTGCCTCCAAAAAGGGTTATAAAATGTTCCCGAAAAATCTTAAATACGCAGAGAACAGAAAAGCAAAAGGGCCAGTCAGTAGTGATCGAGAGAGGATCAAGCCCGAAACTGGTCTGGGAGAGGGACGCTCACCACCCTACCTACTACCCACGTCTTCCCCAAACCAGCTCGTCGGAAAAGAACCAGCTGAAATAATTTGCAGGAATGACACAAGTAAATTTTCATCCCATTTTCCTCTGTTTATAATTCCAAGGTTTGACATCATTTCTTGGGGAAAGCTTGTAACAACCAGTAGTGTGATAATCAACCAGTAGTGTAATAAAAATTAACCAGTTGTGTAATAATCAACCAGCAGTTTAATAAAAATCAGCCAGAAGTGTAATAACAAGTAGTGTAATAAACTTAACCAGTAGTGTAATAAACATCCATCAAAACCAACAATTTTTCAACAAAATTTGAAAAAAATTTGAGGTGGCTCAAATCATAGTTTGGGTATATCTTATCAATTTTTAATCATTTTATCATACATTTAAAGGTGTTGTTGCAAGTCAAACATCATTTCGTGGGTTCAGAACGGCGAGGAAAGGCATTTTTATGATTTTTATGTGATGTGCGTATTTTCTGGTGTTTAATGTCACTTTCTGCGTTTGTGGCTTTATGTAAATTCAAAGTTGGCCAATTATTTATAGTAATGCTGTGCTTTTGAGAGACTGCTTTCCCCAGACATAAGTTGTCAGGTTCTATCATACCGGGAAACTTAGGGTGATAAAGTGTGGTATTCAAGGGCTAGAATTGTGTGATCTCCTGCGTTGTCTACAATTATAATATACTACTCAAAGTTTGCTAAGCACCAAGCATATATAGCTACCTGTTTTACGTTTTAGTTGAAATATTGTCATGAAAAGTGTATATATTTTTTATTTAATTATATCTTTAATGATTTAAGTACAGAAATTAAGATTTTATTTGTGTTTGACATTATTTTTTAGCTTTTGAATACGATAACCGTGGAAAATGGATATTAATGGTAAAAGAGGAAATTTTTCAATTTGCCAAAAGGTTGACGGAGCGAACTGGTATGGGTTCAGTATCGAGTATGAGACCCATTACTGTTAATTACAGCTTGACAACGCCTTCTCATGCTCCCAATCAGGTTCCTGGTGGTACTTTGTGGGATGTTGTTCCATTCTTGGACCAGCATGGCACCAAGCTCCTGGACACTTCTTGGCTGGACTGGACGGGTTGAAATTGCAAGCTGCAACTCATTCCTGACATGTTCGATTGGACTGAGGTCAGGGGATCCTACTGACCAGTCCATACGCTCAATCCCCTCCCTCTGCCGGTACTCCCCGACAGCATGAGTAACATGAGGACGGGCATTATCGTCCATCGGAATGAATCTATCACCCACTGCACCTGCATGCAATCTGACGTGGACATCCAGGATCTCATCAATATACCGTTGTGAAGTCAATGTACCACGTTCAAGGACACAGAGCTCTGTACGTCCATCCCAGCTGATGCCGCCCCAGACCATAATTGACCCTCTACCATAGCGGTCATGCTCAGCAACGTTGTCTGCATGGGATCGCTCTCCTGGTCTTCTCCATATCCCGGAACGCCTATCTGTGTGGTTTAGGCAGTACCTTGAGTCATCTGTAAAAAGGACAGGTCGCCAATCTTCTCTGGTCCATCCAACGTGGTCCATGGCCCATTCATATCGCGCCTGGTGGTGGTTCTGGGACAGGGGAATGCGAATAGATGGTCTTCTCGATCGGGGACCACCTTCGTGCAACCTTGCCCGGGTAGTCTGCGTCGAACCATTTACCCCGGATGCATTCTGAAGGTCACTACAAGCTGGGTTGCTGTGGCAAAGCGGTTCCTATGGGCCTGAATGATCAAAAACCGGTCTTCAGCTGCAGATGTTGCCCTGTCTCTGCCACCACCATGTCGTCTTATTGGTTTGCCATACTGCTGAAATCTTGCCCAGGCCCCGGTGATCACTGTATGGATCACACCAAGGACTTCACCAACCTGACGATGGATAGCCCCTTGCTCCACCATCCCTCCACCCGCCACATTTCTGCTTCAGACAAATGTCTTCTTACATTTGCATTTGCCATATTCAATCATTAAAACACAAGGGTTTGTGTTGAAATGAAGCCTGAATACCCTACAGATCTCGTGTATGCAGACAGTACACGAAAACATCAGGAAAATCAAAGGGTACATGGTTTCCATGACTGTCACGAAAAGTCTGCCTGTCAAGAGAGCTAATGTAAACACTGGGGACCATCTCAACACATTCCTCAATCATATCCACCAAAAATGTCGCAAATATGTCACAAGCAAATTTCACAATGGTGTGTCAAATATTTGGTGCTTAGCAAACTCTGAAGGTCTTTCTCACATCCACCAATTTCAGTCGCTGTATCATTATGCGTGGTTTTTTCCATCTAGTTCACCGTTTTGAATTCTAAAATTCGTTTTTCTTCTGGGAGTGGTGCTCATCATATTTCTTGAGCATAGACACTCTACCATATTTTACGAAGGTGCGGTGGGGCTGCGGTCAGTTATTTTTTTTCCATCTTGAAGGAGGAGGCCGATAAGAGAGTAGAGGGTATCTAAGGCGAAGTGAATAGGGTGGGTGCTTTGGAGGACCACTGCCATTTCCGTGTGCCATGTCAAGTGATTGTTCTCGATTATCGAGAGATTACGAGAGTAGAGGGTATCTAAGGCGAGGTGAATAGGTTAGTGCTTTGGAGGTCCACTGCCATTTCCGTCTGCCGTGTCAAGTGATTGTTCTCGATTACCAATGGTAGACAGCTATTTAGATCCTGTGATGATTTACATTTAATGTATAAAGCTTGAACCCATTCAACATGCAGAAAATATTGTTTCAGCAGAATTCCTTGATGGGTTGACACTACTCTTATACTACATTAAGGAAGTGTGTCATGTGGATAAATGACACTCATTTGGGAAAATGATGGGGGGGGGGGGGGGGGGCGCAAGGGGCGTCATAGTCACGGGACCCAGGGACGCCATGTTGTATTGTTAAGGTAGCCAGTGTGAGCGGCCGTATTGTGACGTCATTCTCATGGGGATATGTGATGTAAGTGCGCGTGCACAGCGCGTGTAATTAAGTGATACGTGTTTCCGCCGTCTATTTTGTCTACTGGTGACCGCCATCTTGGTTTTTATGATAGCACGTTGTTCCTATATGGACCCAATGGCCTCCAGTAGAACGGGGATATGTTTTTAGGGTAAGTTCAATTGTACGGGAGTATAATGAATACCCAAATGAGACCGACAACTATTTTTTATCTGGCTCGGATTCGCGAAGAAAGCTCGTTTTCTATGTTCTTGGCCTTTCCCTGGCCCGGGTTCTCCCAGAATTCTCGTTTCTAACGGACACGACCCCCTGCCCAGAGTACCACGCAGTACTATATCACCTTAAAAACGCGGTGTTTGATTGTACTAGAGTATTTTTACTAAGAGTGGCCTTGCAGGCAAATCCTCGTTTCCACTCTGTTACAGGATTTTATTGGGTACGGATTATTCCAGAATCCTCGTCTTTATGTGGCTTGAATTCTGTATACAAACCTTCTTTTTGACTGCTTAGACCATCTAAAGCCCATTCTTAATCTATTTAGGCACCTGGCTATGTCTTTATCATTAGCTCTAGTCCTAGCTATATATGATACTCTCCGGACTGACATTTGGCACCCTTTTTCATCGCAAGAGGTCATGAGGACCATGAGGAAATTCCTTATTAAGGCACAATCTGCCGTTCATCATATCCTCATCTAGGTATTTGGGGATCACCCAGAGCCAGTCTAGGGGGACTGGTAAGGACCAATGGAGATAAGTCTTTGAGAACTAGTGGAGATCAGTCTTCGGGGACTACTATCTGCTACTATTATCTACTACTAACTCCTACCACCACTACTACTAACAACTACTTCTATCTACTACTATTTCTGGTTAGTAGTAGAAGTAGTAGTAGCGGTAGTAGTAATAGCAGTAGCAAGAGATGTAGTAGTAGTAGTAGTAGTAGTAGTAGTAGTAGTAGTAATAGTAGCAGCAAGAGATGTAGTAGTAGTAGTAGTAGTAGTAGTAGTAGTAATAGTAGTAGCAAGAGATGTAGTAGTAGCAGTAGTAGTAGTAGTAGTAGTAGCAGTAGTAGTAGTAGTAGTAATAGTAGCAAGAGATGTAGTAGTAGTAGTTGTAGTAGTAGTACTAGTAGTAATAGTAGTAGTAGTAGTAGTAGTAGTAGTAGTAGTAGTAGTAGTAGTAGTAATAGTAGTAGTAGTACTAGTAGTAGTAGCAGTAGTAGTAGTAGTAGTAGTAGTTAGTAGTAGTAGTAGTAGTAAAATATGATAGAATGTCTATGCTTAAGGAATATGAGCACCACGAAAAACGAATTTTAGAATTCAAAACGATCAACTAGACGGAAAAAGCCTCGCATAATGATATAGTGACTGAAAAGGGTGGATATGAGAGAGACCTTCAGAGTTCGCCGGGGCCGTATTAAATATTATAATTGTAGACAACGCAGGAGATCACACAATTCTAGCCCTTGAATACCACATTTTATCACCCTTACGTTTTCTGGTATGATGGAACCTGACAACTTATGCCTGGGGTAAGCAGTCTCTCAAACGCACAGCATTACTATAAATAATTGGCCAACTTTGAATCTACACAAAGCCACAAATGCAGAAAGTGACATTAAACCCCAGAAAATACGCACATCACATAAAAATCATAAAATACCTTTCCTCGGTGTATTGAACCCACGAAATGATGTTTGATCTGCAAAACACCTTTAAATGTACGATAAAATGTTTAATAATCGATAAGATGTACCCATACTATGATTTGAGCCACCTCAAATTTTTTTCAAATTTTGTTGAAAAATTGTTGGTTTTCATGGATGTTTATTACACTACTGGTTATTACACTACTGGTTGATTTGTATTACACTAATAATAATAATAATTTTAATAATAATAATAATTTTAAAGCTTAGAATCCACACACGGTGCTCAATGGATGTACAATAATTGCATACATACACACACACACATACACATACATTCTCTCACAGATACATTGATACATGGATCAGTATTATCATTTTTTGGTGCCAAACGCCACATCAGCAACCGAGGCTATATCGTGGCGATAAGCGAAAGAACCTAGAAGAAAAAGAGTATTGAATTAAAACAAAATAAAGCAAAAACAAAACAAACTACAACTTTACCAAAACAAGTATGTGAGTGTAACTTGACGAGTAACGAGGCAATCCTCACTGATTCAGTCACACCCACGCACCTGGTAAGGTCAGTTTATGACCAAAATTAAAAGACCACTGAAGGAAATGCCTTTCGAAAAAGGTAGGTTTTAGTGCCAGACTTCAATGATTCAAGTGATTTACTATTTTTTATGTCGATCGGAAGAGATTTCCAAAGCCTTGGGCCAGCAACATGCAAAGGCCCTATCACCAGCACTAGTAAATTTAGATATTGAGTTGACCTGATGACCTCAGAGATCTCGGTGGTTTGTGGATGGTAAGCATATCGGACAGGTAGGATGGTGCAGATCCCGAGATACACTTAAACGCCGAAAGGACAATTTTAAATTGAATTCTTTGCTTAACGGGTTGCCAGTGTAACTCGGAGAGTACTGGTGTTATATGGCAGTACTTTTGAGTTCTGGTTATGACCCGTGCAGCACAATTTTGGATGTGTTGTAGCTTTTCAAGAATAGTTGTTTTAGAGCCAATCAGAAGAGAGTTGCAGTATCGAGGCGACTGGTAACAAAGGCGTGGACAAGCTGTTGTGACGTCTGCGTATCAATGAAGGATCGAATTTTGCTAATATTTCTAAGATGAAAAAATGCACTGCGAGAGACATGTTTGATATG
This sequence comes from Pictodentalium vernedei, assembly GCA_031216915.1. Classification (NCBI taxonomy): domain Eukaryota; kingdom Metazoa; phylum Mollusca; class Scaphopoda; order Dentaliida; family Dentaliidae; genus Pictodentalium; species Pictodentalium vernedei. The sequence continues at coordinate 151,452,366 of CM062294.1, forward strand.
TTCATCAGCGGCCAAATTTTCATCCATGAAATAACCTAAGTTTCGAACACAGCTACTGGTTTTATCGCAGAACCCCCAATGTTGAGGGACAGTTTGGATATTTTTGAAAGTTCATGAGGTAGACCTATATATATTACTTCTGTCTTGTCATCGTTCAAATTAAGAAAGTTTTTAGTCATCCATGCCTTGATGTCTGAAATACAAAGTCCAATCTTACTGCATGCTTCGGGCTCAAAGGCGTGAGTAAAACTAATATACAGCTGTGCGTCATCTGCGTAAAACTGAAAGTCAAGGCCATGGCTTCGGATAATGTCACCGAGGGGTAATACATAGACAGTGTACAGTAGGGGACCCAACACCAATCCTTGAGGGACGCCAAAACGTAGTGTGACCTTGTCTGACGACTCACTGCCAATAAGGACACTCTGTGTGTGACCATTAAGGTACGACGAAAACCAGTTAAGTGCACGGTCAGTAAGGCCTATTCTCACTGCCAGTCTTTCAATAAGTATGTTATAATCTATGGTGTCAAAAGCGGCGCTTAAATCCAACAAAACAAGACATGTTAGGTTGTGCCTGTCCGTGGATTGGAGGGTATCATTTTGGACCCTTAGAAGCGCCGCTTCTGTACTGCAATTAGATCTGTATGTGGATTGGTTAACTTCGGCAAGGTCGTGAGGTGCCAAATGAGAATTCAGCTGAGAAGCCACCGCACGCTCAATAATCTTTGATAGGAATGGAAGATTAGAGACCGGTCGGTAGTTTTTCAGAACCTCTGGGTCAAGTGTTGGCTTTTTGAGAAGAGGTTTTACTAAAGCGTGTTTCATACTTGTCGGAAAGACGCCAGAGTGGAGGAAGGCATTGACCAGTTTCAAGATCGGTGCATTTAACACCGAAAGAAATGCTTTTAACAACCAAGTTGGAATTATATCTAGCATGCATTGCTTAGATGGTGCCTTGGATATTAACTCTGGATATCTGTTGTAGCCAAAGGTTTGAATTGGGACAACTGTGCAACAGCTTTAACACAGGTGCATGGCATGTCGGCCATCTGTCGAAGATCAGATTGTGAGCTTGTATCAAGCGAAGCTCTGACAGTCTCAATTTTTTCAGAAAAGAAAGAAGAAAATCTATTCACAAGGTCTTTGGATGACGAATGCTCTGGGAGTACGGTTGTCTTTTGACGATACAGAAGCTTCTCAAGAACGACATACAGCGGATTAGGGGAATTAACATTAGCTGACAATAAGTCCGAAAAGTATTTCTGTTTCGCGGATTTGACCAGTTTGTTAACAACATTTCGCTGGTTGACAAACATCTCTCTGTGAACCCATAGTTTCGTTTGCCGCCACTGAAGCTCTAGTTTGCGTCGCAAATCTTTTGCGCGCCTAATCTCATCACTGAGCAAGGGCGTACGCTAAAACGCGTGTTTGCTTAGGCGCAAACTTGTCAATAACCTCTTGAAGTGAGCCAGTGAGGATATATTCAATGCTGTCAACAGTTTGAATCTCGTTAATTTTAGCGACGGGAGATGAAGCAATAGCATCCGCTAACTTAGCAAGGTCAATATTTCGGTACTTGCGGTATGTGACTTTCTTCCGGACAGGGGAGGGACGAGGAAGTGCCAAATCGAAGATAATCATAAAATGGTCCGAGATTGCAGGATCAACAATTAATACATTTTTAACAAGATTAGCCTCGGATTCTCTGGTGATCAGCAGATCTAATGTGTGGCCATCTTTATGGGTAGTGCCACGAACATTGAATTGATAAGATAACGTAGTTTAGAAGAATCACTGGAAGTTTTCTTCTCCATATGGAAATTGAAATCATCTCCAATGATGATTTTTCCTGGCAGCACAGTAATACTTCTTAAGAAGTCTTGGAATTCGCTAATGAACTGTGTTGTTTTTGGACTCTGTGCGGGTCGATAAATGGCAATGAGGCGGACTGAGTGTTAGTCGATCGTTACAATGGTTTCAATGCACTCGAAAGTAACCCAAGTCTGAGATGCCTTACGCTTAACCTTCACAGTGTTATCAAAGATTACACCCACACCTCCACCTCGCTGTGACTTCCTGGGGTCGTATGTAAGAATCATGCCGTTGGCAATGATCTCACCGACAGTCAATGTGTCGTCTGGAGTTAACCATGTTTCAGTTATCATGGATATTGAAATATTGTTATCATCGATTGTGTCGAGTAAGCTTGCAATTTTATTCACCATCGAACGAGCATTCACTAGGCACAACTTGAGATCGTTAGATTTGGAATCGGTCGTGACTAAGTTAATAGGGATAAGATTTTGAACATTTACAGTTTTGAATTTAAATTGTTTATGTCGTCGTTTGCCGCATTCTTATTTCGTCTCTTGCGAAGGATGCCAAAAGATATAATATTATTTATCACATCACTGAGGAGAAGAAAGGAGTTGTAAGGGGGAAAAAGACGTCTTGGATAACTATCGAGGGATCTCTGTCAGCAACAACATTGGAAAAGTCTTTTGTAAAGTCCTGTATGGGAGATTAGAGGAGGTGATTGAAGAGAAGGGTGTTTTAGGAGAAATCCAGAATGGCTTCAGTAAGGGAAGGAGAGTCACTGACCATCTTTTCACGCTATCCCAAATGATAGAATCCGCGAAAGCAAAAAAGAAAAAGATGTTTATGGCCTTTTTGGATGTTAAAAAGGCATACGATAGAGTATGGAGGGAGGATATGTGGCGCAAGCTGAAGGCTCTGGGCTTGGGAGGCGAGTTTGTTGGGATTATGAAAGTATTATATAAAGATGTACAGAGTGAACTTAGCCTGGGAAACATTACAACAAAACGTTTGCTTATGGAGATAGGCCTAAAACAGGGGTGTATCCTTTCGCCAATTCTTTTTGCATTGTACATCAAAGGTTTGGAGATGAACTCCTGCATAGCGACGACGGGGTTGCAGTTGGGGACTTGAAGATCCCAGAGCTATTTTTTGCAGACGATATGGTGCTAGTGTGAGAAAGCGAAGAGGGGCTAGCGAAGATGCTGGAATTGCTGGGAAATATGGGAGCAAATGGAGACTCGAACCTAATGAAAGCAAGAGCAAAGTTATACCTGTGGGCCGCAAAGTGGACCCCACTCGAAGGTGGAGAGTGGGGGAGTTCTGCATTCCGGAAGGTAGCAGCAAACTTCTTAGCGTAGGAGAGACAAGTGATTACGAGTACCTGGGGGTAAATATAAACATCACAGGAAAAGGCATCTACCGAAACCACACAAATAAATTGATTCTGAAGGGGAAGCGAATCCTTAACCAAATGAAACTTATAGGGAGAAACAGTTTCAATAAGGTTTTCGTGGGGAAAACCATTTGAGAAATGGTGGGTCTGTCAAGTATAACATACGGTACGGAAGTTGTGCCCCTAAACCAGACGGCTGTTAAGAGCTTGGAAATCCTGCAGAACGATGCAGGCCGATGGATAACAGGGTCGAGTAATGCCGCAGCACTAGAAGCAATCAGGGGTGAACTTGGGTGGATGAAGATCAAGGACAGGATAGGCCTATTGAAACTCGGTTATCTTAATTATTTGGTAAATCTCCCCGATAGCCGATGGTGTAAATTAATGTTCCTGAGAACTTTCAACTCAAATATCAAGACGGGGTGGATGGTCCAAGTGAGGGAGCGAGTAGAGAACTACTCATTGGAGATTTCGCACCTGGACGTTGGGGCAAACCAGGGTAAAAAGATCGCCAGAGAAAGGGTCATGAAGGATTGTAACCGTAATTGGCGAGAGAGGGTCAAATCAAAGAGATCTTTGGGTGGCCTGCGTGATACAGAGAAGCCTGGTTTTGAAGAGTACCTTGATGGCACCTTTGGGGGGGTCACTGCTGTTCAATCTGAGGTCGCGGTCCCTGGAGCTGAGGGGGGAAATTGGGGAAAACAGTGAAAGAGAGTGCCAGATGTGTAATTTGGGTGTGAGACCCTGGAACACTTTCTTCTAGAATGCCCAAAATACCAGTCTAAAAGAACAAGATTCACGGGGAGTATAATGAGGAAGTGGGATGGGTGAATGAAGGATATGTGGTTAAGGGGTAACTCAAAGGAGAGGGTTAATATGCTAATCGGAGAGATTGGGAAGAATGGGGCAAGGGGTGTCATCAAGCAGTTCGTCTCCGAGTGTTTGGAGGATAAAAGAAGCGTGGGGATAGGGAGGCAGTTGGTAGAACAGGGGTAACCAAGGCCTTCTCATACGAGAACCGCGACAAATCAGCGGCCGGCCAAAGAGTTATTATTACTCTTTCGATCACAGTTCTCCAATGATGGTTTTAATGCACGAATTCCGCAGAACTGGAAATGAACCGAGAAAATATGTGATTTCGGGTGACGAGTGTAGTGGTCATTCTGTGTGTTGTGCGGAAAGCGTTTCGTTCAGCAACAACGCAAGCGCAAACAATACAACTATTGTTTGTATTGAAAACAATGGAGTGAACAATGCTCAGCGTCTCTGTGGAGATTGAAGGTGAAAAAGATATATTAAGAGTCCATATAAATCAAAATAAATGTAAACAAAGTTTTTCTTTCCTGATATTCTTGGCAGCATTTTTACATTATATGTAAAAAAAATTCCTGAAAACGATCTTGAAATATGGAAAAAGCAAAGATTTTGATCCACGAACAAATATGCTTGCCCACACACAGGCGCATGAATACAATTGATTATTACACTACTGGTTAATTTTTATTACACTACTGGTTAATATTACTGGTTGATTATTACACTACTGGTTGTTACAAAGCTCCCCAAAAATGTTGTTAAAGAACGATTCACTAAGCTCGTCTGGAAACAGGCTCACATTCGTAAATGTGAAGCAGCAATTCACCTGACGATAAAACCGAATCAGTGAAAAAAAAACAAACTACCAGTGCTTTTACTTTATTCTGCACCATTCACTATTTACACGGTACAACCGCGGTGCTTCTCCTGTTATTGAACTCAAACCACTGCAGTTTGAGTGAATGTGCAAGTCTGATGGTTTTTACGATGTAACAGTATGAGCTCCACAGTTACAAAAGAAACACATTATGATGGTGTCTCATTTACTGCAGAAATCACAACATACATTACAAAGGGCTTCGATACCGTACTATTAACTCCCTGCACACTGCTGTCAAACTTCCAAAATTTCAAGAATCCATTCTTCCCATAATGCAACTAGAAATATAACCACTTCAGTATTGTTTGACAGAGCACAATTCTATCGAAGGCAATCGGACTTAAGTGTCTTGCCAAAAGACAAAGCGCTTTTATCCCTGGTCTGCCTGATCAGGGCCGAAACGTGGATATTGCGGTTTGAAGCCAACGCGCACCCATATCTGATTACCATGGCACAGATCTAATAAAAAAGAAAAAAAACATAGCTCATTACCCCTCATTGGAACACGCTATGTTTTAATACCTACCGCAACAGGCGCAGCAATAACAGAGACAACTACTACTACCGAAACCACTACAACTACTACAGAGCCAATACCCACTGAACCCACTATTTACATTAGAGCCAACATCAACTGTTAGAGAATAAACTACAACAACAACAGAGCTAGCAACTACTGAGTCCACTTCTACAAATACACAGCCAACAACAAACACAGCAGAGCAACAGCTACTGGAGAACCAGCTACAAGAGAGCCAACATTACAGCTACTGAGCCCACTGGTACAAGCACAACACTGTCAACAACATCTACTACGGAACCAACAACTACCATCCAGACCCGATAATAACTACAACAGAGCCAACAACTAAAACTACAGAACCCGCTCCTACAAGCACAACAGTGTCAACAACAACTACTACGGAACCAACTACTATCCTCATAGAGCTTATAATAACTACTACAGACTACAGTGCCAACAGCTACTACTACGTGACCCACTAATACAAGCAAAACATTGTCAACAACAATCACTACGGAACCAACTATTACCATCACAGAACCATTAATAAATACTACAGAGACAACAACTACAACTACGGAACGCACTACTTCCATTACAGAGACAATAATAACTACTGCAGCGCTAACTACAGTACGACCGCCGTGGACGGTCACTTTCCACGAGTTGGCATTTTTTCCACAAACACTAATTATATGAATAATCATCAGAAATTTAATTAATGAAGCAGAATTTTGATGATGATGACCAAGTAAACGCATGTGTGGAAATCACTGCTCACGCGGGGATTACGACCAGTCATGGCAACTGTACTGTACAACTGCGGATCTCACTACTACCAATGCAGAGTCAACAGTAACTACTACATAATCCGTTATAACCACAAACGTGCCAACACTGACAACTATTTAACCTGCCACTACCTTTTTAGAGCCATCATCAACAACAACTACAAAACCAACTCTAACCGAACCAAACTTACATTCACTGAAACAACTACAATTACAACAGACCAAACAACTACAACTAGTTAACCCGTTACTTCCTTTACATAGCTGACAACATCCAGTAAAAACACTATCACCACTGGGCTAACAGCAACTACCACAGAACCAATTACAGCCATAACAGAGCAAACTAGAAAAACTGTGAGCACTGCTCACTACATGATACCACCCACTCCCACCAAGAAACATTTTACAACAGCAAAAGTGTGTTTAATGTAGACAGCACAAACACTGCCCCCCCCCCCCCCCACACCTCCACCCTGAAGCTTGAATTGACAAAGCCCATTTTTCAATATGTGAAACTGTAAAAATTAAAATATCTGAAAACAAAATAGAAGGTACACATTTTCAGTGGATGTAAAAGAATGTTTGAAGGTTTCATTGAAATCCATTCTCTAGTTTCAAAGGGGTCGCGGATAGCAGATGTCAACCTCCCCCAACCCCCTGCCCCCCCCCCCCCCCCACCCCCACTAAATCCGTGCAATGGTTTAAGAGGAGTTGCGGATAGCAGATCTGCACAAAATGTACTCCCCGATTTAAAATTATACCTGATTTATATTTTGTTATGTGAATTTCCTTTAAAACTCCTGCCCAGACGAAAAGGTACCGACAGGAAGCATTATTTGGGGAGAGGGGTGAGGTGTCACACACAGCCCTCTACCCTACTGATCAATTGTGATATACTGTTATTTTTTAGGGCGCTCACCTGACATGGTAGTCTAAATATCAAACCAGGGACTTGACTTGAATAAGCTGCATACGTCCCTCCTAAGAAAAGCATATACCAACTAGATGAAGCGATTGTGCCCACACAATACACAGGATTTTCCTTCTATTTTCAGTTCCTGCACTTTTACGTCCCAAAATTGAGATAAACGCATAAAAAACAGATTTTTTTTTATTTTTGTTCGGAAATTTTCGAAGTCCCAAACAAAATATTTTCAGACTAAAATTTTTTTTTCTTCTTAAAATTGACCAAAACGCATAAAAAAAACAAAAAACTAATTTCCGGATTTTGGTCTAAAGTTTCTAAGTCCCACTTAGACCCCAAATTTTCAGTGTAAAAAAAAATTTTTTTTGTCTTAAAATTTACTGAAACGCATAAAAACTAAAAACTCATTTCCGGACTTTGGTCCAAAATTTCTAAGGCCGGACCGGGACCCAAAATTTTCAGCCTATATATGAACCCAGGGACTTGGCTTGAACAAACTTCAATCTCACTCCCCCACAAGCATGCTGCATACCAAATATCAAAAGATTCTTATTGGTAGATCTGAAGAAGAAGATTTTTGAAGAATATTCCTCATACTGCACTAATTTGAACATTTGGGCTCCCATAGGGAACCCAAATATGGACCGAGGGATTTGATTTCAACAAATGTGTGAATCAATGTTCCAAAGATGTTATATGTAAAATATGAAAGCTTTTGGAGCAGTGGTTTGGAAGCAAACGATTCTTTAATTTTTTTCCCATTGCCCACAGTGTTAAAAAATGCTGACTCAGCATTTTTTCAAAGTCCCGAAAAAGTACCTTATAACAAAACCGATAGCAATTTTTTTACCATTCCTTTCTGTAGGTCCCAAGGAAGCCTCACACCAAATAAAAATTCTCAGTGCCGTGCAGTTTTGGAGATATGGACGTTTTCGTTTTTTTCTATTTTTTGGCTCCTGGGGTTCCCACGGGGCTGCAGAAACACTTTTTTGGCATAAATCAAGAACTTATAACCCAATAATACCTCATATTAAATTTGGTTCAAATTGGCCTCTCGGTTCAGAAAATAGAAATTCTGGGCGGGGCAAAAATTATTGCCCCTCTCAGAACAAAGACAAATATTTCCCGTCAAACTTCTCTTGAACAAACTTGAGTCTACACCTCAAATGGAAGCTGCACACCAAAATATCAAGTCTCTGCTACGGCTGGTTTATGAGAAGATTTTTTAAAATTTTGTGCATTTTAGTTTAAACAGTATTTATTCAATAATTGACATGTGTATACATTTCACAATAACATTTGACTAACAAAAAATGAACAACACTAGATACAAAAAGTATACACAAAACAAGAAAGCATATTGTTGTGTATTAGAGGGATTCGACAGAAAGCTAAAGCTTATGTGGGTCGTCTCCCTGTCAACGTATAACTTACTCCTGTAGGTGGTACAGATGAACGGAAGAGCCCAGACGTCGTTGCATGAAGGCCGATATCCTCCCTTCATTGTAAATTTACTACGTTAGTTGCTACGATTGGAGATCAAGCGGGTTAAGCGTCACATCAGAATAGATAGGGAGCAGAGGAAGGCGCCTCGACTGCCAGGCAACGACGTGTGGGATTGTTTAAACTTCAATGTGAAATGAAGGGAAAAACAGAAGAAAGAATAGACGCACTGATAGATCGAAAGAAGAGGAAAGGAACTAATATGATGCAATCAGCTTGAATACATGATACATAGAGATTATCACCATTATACGGATGCAAAGGAGCATGGGACCTCCACTGACAGCACACGACGAGTCGAGGACCAGTCGCGATTTATCCCCAGAGGCCGGTACAAGACTCCGACGCACATGCAACAGATGATAATGATGTATTTATCAGGCAATATCTTGGGAATAAGTCTGAGTTAATACAGACCAAGTACATGTTGAATGTATGTTAAGTAAAATTTACACACAAGAGAATCGTAAGTAGGCAACTTATTAACTTCTAGTTCATTTAGTAGCGAATTAGGTGAAGTAAACTTCAAGGCGCTAGAAGTTGGAAGGCGCGAGAGGGCATTCCACAACAGGCGTTAGACTTTCCCACTCGAAATGGGGGCGGGAACGTAGTGTTGGGGTTCAACTATTGGAATCGCTTGCTTGATAAAATGAAGTCATGTACAACTTCGAAAATAAGGCAGTTTTCATCGTTATTCAAGAATTCTGAGCCAAATAGAAGCGTGGGCGTATCTGCTACATATGGGAGTAGATTAATCGTATAATTACGAGCGTTTGAGAAAAAAGGTCAATGAAAGAAAAAGTGGTCAGTAGTTTCACGTTCACCACACTGACAGAAGGGACTGGGTGATAGGTGATTATCGAAAAGGTGGGAATTAAGACTGCTACAGTGCAACCGCAGCCTACAATGGTATATTTGAGCCCTGCGAGATTTTGCATTACTATAGAACTTTGGTGGTCTTTGGTTACCATTACTGAGAAACGTTTTAAAGTTAATCAATGACGAGTTCTCACGGACAGGTAACGGCAACTTATTCCACTGGTCCGTAACGCTGGGGATGAAAGAAGACTGATACAATTGCGTTCGGCAAAAAGGAACTCGGTGGTTTTCACTGGATCGAAGACTGCGTGATGAATTCGTCAAGGAGATAAGTGGTGGAACTTTGTTGGAAATGTATGGAGGTGACATGTGATGATACATTTTGAAGAACTGAATTAGTTTATGTTTGTGGCGTCTTTCTTGCAAGGATTCCCACCGGGTTTCCGAATATAATAACGATTTACTGACACTAACTGTTGCTCCGGTGATGATTCTTGCTGCTGCAATTTGTATTTTTTCGAGTTCCGCGACATTTGTCACAGAACAATTATCCCAGACAGTGTCTGCGTATTCAAGAAGTGGCCTAATAAAGGCGAAATATATTTTTTCCAGGACACTGCGATCGAGGTTAAATTTATGTCTCCTCAACAAGTCTAGGCGAGACCAGGCTTTGGAGCAAATGTGGTCAATGTGATTGTTCCATGTACATGTATTATTTAGTATGAGTCCTAGGTGTTTATGGTCAGAAAATTCCGATACTTGTGAGCCACCTAAATACAAGGGTGGTGAGAGTTAGGATTGCTTTTACGCGATATACACATACTTTGTGCATTTTGCCCCCCCCCCCCTTCTCCACAATATGAGCAGAAACCTAATTTGAAGAAAAACCCAAATGCTCCTATATAACCGCTACTCGTGTGAATTTTCATTGAACTGCAGCCAGTGGCTTGGGAGAAAATGACCCAAAACCACCTTCACGACGTACGACGGACGACGGACAAAAAGTGATCAGAAAAGCTCACCCTGACTTTCAGTCAGGTGAGCTAAAAAACATGAATAAAATAGCTTAAACGTTGGGAAAGCGCCCTCTGGCGATTTGACACTGGAAGAAGTCTTCCTGATAAAATACCACTGAGTGGCAGATTGCTGTAAAATATAGTCGGATGTATCAATAAACAGTTAAAATAAAGTACCGGTATTAGTTTTAGTAAATATTTGAAACATTTGTGATGGTTGTCCTAATCCAACTTGCGTCCGTTTTATTCAGTACTAAACTCAATTGCAGTTGAGAACGATGAAATTACACAACAACATGTGTTTCCATGGAATTGCCCAGTGAAGTGATGCAATTTATAACCCACCCAACAATTTATTACCCACCCAACAGGGGGCGCGGTGGCTCAGTTGGTAGAGGTGCAGGCTGCAAGCCGAGAGGTCCTCGGTTCGAATCCCACCTGCAGTAACCGCGTTGTGTCCTTGGGCAAGACACTTCACCCCAATTGCCTACATGGGGGCACGATGACGCTGTGTACTGAGGCGTACTGCACGTCGATGGTACGCATGTCTTCAACCAATCTAACCCTGCCTGTGCTGCGGTGCAGAGTTCAGAGTTACGATGTTGGAGAGCTGACAGCTGCTCGTCGTTGCTCGGTGGTTCTCTCCGGGTACTCCGGCTTCCTCCACCCGTAAAACTGTCACGGTCACGATTAGCCATTGTGCATAAGTATGTGACCTTAAACACCATAAATAAATAAATAATTACCCACCCAACAATACATAGTTTTTGTTGTCGCGAATGTGAATTGCGTATCAAGGGAGATAATCTCACGAAAATTATTGAGTCTGAATTTTTTAAAATGTTGAGTGTTTTTTAACGATGTAACAGAAAAGCATTTCATGACATTCAAATTTCTTTGTTAGCTGTTACTAATTTGTTTTTCAGCTGGAACATTTTCCTGTACAGAAAACGATACAGACAAAGGTCGCGCACCAAATAAAAGGAACTTTCCTTGGGGAATGAACTTGTAAAGACATGCCTTCCAGCCATGAGGGCAAATCGGTCTGGGGATTTTACATTTATCTGACTCCAAATAAAAGAAAACGTAGGGTACATTTTTGTTGTATAAATATCCAAAGTCCATTTACGAGTCTTCTCTGTGTGTCTGCGGAGAGTGTTGGGGCGTGACAGATAATTAGAACGCAAAATTTGTTTGTCTGTTTGTTTTATTGGGGTTCAACAACACTTTGAACAGACAGAGTCACATCGCGTCGTAGAGTTTTAAGGGTTCAGGAAGCCGGAGTGCCCGAACTGAACAACCGACCAGCGGCGAGCAACTTTGAAACTCCCCAACGTACTAACTCTGCACAAGCAGAGTTAGCGGCAGAATATTCATTTATTTATTGGTTTTTAAAGTCACATATTTCTGCACAATGGCTAATCGTGACCGCAATCATTTAAACACATGTTGCCCATTTTAGAAGACTTCAACCCCAGGCATTGGTTACCGGGTTCTATCTTACCAGTAAACAGAGGTTGTTTACCACAGTAAACAGTCACTGCTTCACTTCCCGGAGTAGCAGGATGCAGGCAAGTGAACCATCGTTGTGTACACATATTAGTACACAGTGCCCCCCACCCACGTGTGTCGCGGGGATTAAGCGTCCAAATACAACGCAGGTACTGCAGGCCAGGATCGAACCGTCGACCTTTCGGTTTGAAGTTGAATGCGCTGACAGCACACTCAATTACAATCTCATATTGTAATATATATAGAATAAATATGTACTAGGGCCGGTAATCAAATTTAAACCACTCGTAAGATAAGGGTTTTAACCACTCGTTAAAACCCTTATTCTACGAGTGGTTTAAATCTTATTTCCGACCCTAGTACCTATTTGTTGTATTTATACCATGCTCTTAATAAATAATCGACTTTCTCACTAAAATGGAGAAAAAACTACACTTTCTATCACAAACACACCGGTTTGTTTTGTTTACATCTGCGCCGGTGGTCAGTGCTACCGGCTGTACTTGAATGCTTGATTGACAGCGAAACACATCGTCAAAGTTGATTGAATTTACATTGCTTTGTCAGTCAAATTATTATTAACAATTCTTAAATTTTATTTTGAATATTTAATTGTAGGTATTTTAAACTTAATAGGTCATTTACACGTAGTAGATAGTACCGCAAAATGTCGCATGTTTGAATGAAACATCGGATGTGTGAATGTATCGAAGTTGGCGAATTGCGTCATGCCAAAGATCAAGTTGGATGAACTTCCGACTATAGGTGTATTTTTTTAGCCACAGTTGAAGCTTCACACCGGTAGTGGGGTTAAAAGCTAAAATTTAATTTAAAATTTTCACAGGTGGTAACATAGGCGAGCATGGTATAAAATCTGATATAATGCAAAAAAATGCTTAAACAGTAATTTACAAAAAATAGTTCATCTCGTAGTTATTGGTTTTTGACGTGACTAACGTCATATTCAAATGTCAAGGACGATCACTTGTTATTCAAGGCGGCTCACCTCAATGACAAGATAGCTGCTGAGGCCAAACGTTTTAGCCTTGTTCAGCCTTGCCGTTAGCTAACACTGTCATTTCCACTGTCTCCGAAAGATACTACCCTACCATTGCTTATCCATTTATTGATCTTACCCACTCACACCATCACTGGCACCTTATAAGGCTACGGCTATCAGTCCTATGATTAGTTTCGATCGCTACATTCTTCTTCGAAGCCCCTATCTTCTTCTTCGAAGACCTCCCATCAACGCATGAAATGGCTTCCACACAAGTACCCATTTCGCTGTTAAATTCTTGTATTCTTTACCGCACCGAGTTTCGCGACTACTGGGTAGCTCGTGGAATTCCTCTCATTGCGCCAAACCAGAGCACTAGTCAAATGAGCCCGTGGGTCAAGAGAGCATTGTTTGATGGAATAATTGTTCCTTTGTCTGAGGACCATTAGCGACCACTGTGTTGGGACTAATTGAGGCCAGTATGGACTACGGATTTCAGATTAATTGGGGACTAACGTTTTGGGATTCTAGAAACCGTGGTGTTGTGGATCGCAATTGGACAGACCATTGGCGGGGAATACAAACCTAGAAACTCTGCTGCTACCTTCTTCCACCGCCAGTTTATACTACTTCCACGATTGGCCATGGCCTGTTCCGACACTACTTTTGCCACTATCATAATGGTCATCACTAGCTACTGCTTCCACATCTACTAGCAGCAAACATTACCCAGTAAATACTGTTTTCTGCATTTGTCGTATCAAGTATAAAAGTCCTGTGTCTCTACCAATACTGGCCACTACACTTGCCATTGCATTTATTGGATTATACAACTACCTCTGCAAGTAACAGCCCAACAGTGAGAATGCTATTAGCAGTACTTCGACTACCGCCAAAATGTGTATCAACTGACTGCATCAACGAAGGGCAAACGCCACCTTGATCTCGATCTCTGTCTGCTAGCGAGTAGTTATATCCCTCTCCTAAATATAGATCTGTGAGATTTTTAATGGTCGATCTTGCCCGGTGCCGTTGGATCAGCGTCCGGAAATCGGTGGATCACAGTGATTCGGGCATGATGGCTATTATGGTAACATGCTAGAAGAATAACTGCCCATTGACACATTCCAATCATCTACGGCAATGGTAAAATATGCCCAAGGCTCGCGTGACCGCAATTTTCAGAGAATATTTTTATATCATTTATAGACGAATGCCTAATCTTCTTCAAAACGAGACACGTTTATTTGTGAAAGCTATGATACACGTTTTTTTTTACTTGCTTATGATTAATCTATTTTCATTTTCACACGGGGCAGTGCTGTGCTTGGCCGTGATCGAGAGATAATCTCAAGCACTTCTTGAAGAAAATCGGCTGTCATGAGTGTGACTACCGGGTATATCACTTCAAAATTCAAGAGTCAAGGGTAGACAATAATAGATCGGATTAATTGGGGCGGTGGGTGTACGATTATACATGTATGAACCAAGCTAGGCCTAATATGGATGGCCCAAATTCTGGGCTCATTTGTACAGGTAGCTCTCATATCTGTAGAGAAAAAAAATATTTGTATAAAATATGTTGTGTATTCTTTTGTTTAACTTATTTACTTCATGCATCTTTTCATCTTATTTATTCCTCAGTCAGCCACAGTCAGACTTTCCAATTGTAATTTTCATTTTTCATCTTGATTTTTCTCCACTTACTATCTTACTACACTCAACCCAGCATTCATTTTACAATACACCTTGATATCACTTGATTTTATGTTTAGTTTACCTTTCTACTCTTTTTTAGTTTTGTCTTTTTAGTCAAAGTTTTGCTATATTTGAATACTTAAATTATTTTTTTGATTGAACATTTGATTTTTCTTTATGCAACACCGGTTTAAACCTGTTGAAAACAGGCTAAGGGTGGGCGATATTGATCATCAACTGTTTGATGGTCACCATCTCACAAATTTGAGTTACAATAGCAGGTTATCAGCCATGCTACTATGCCACATATGTACTACATTGTAACTACCCGAAGTACTATTAAATCACCCAAGAGTGTATATAGATAGATGAAAACAGAAGAAAATGTATACATTTGATGAGAGGAACAAAGTGGCTTTTCCGCGGCCGGACCACCCACCAACCGCGGCCCTAGGTAGAGGATTTTTTGAAGACTCCCCCAACCCTTGGTTCACACAAGAAGAATAAATTCCCTTCCCTTTTGGAAACAGTTTTCCAATACAAGAGATGCACAGATTACAAAATAATATTCCCTGGAATATAAATTAAATTCAATTGCTATCTAGAATAATGCACTGTCCTGTAATAATATTCTCTAGTGTTCAACGAATGCTGATGTGTAAACAAGTCACTTCTCACTTAAATGCTGTTTGAGATGAATGAGTGAGAGAATTCTGTAAAAAGGTCTGTAGCACACCCCTCCTTAGAAAAGGTCTGAACGTAGTGAAAACATTTCACAATAATTTTAGCAGACTTTGACTGGTTTACAATACATATACATGAAAATCTTAACAAAATTTTTATAATAAACCTATATACGAGGAAGTAAAAGGGGACCGGCCAGATTATTTTAAATTAGCATATTCTGGAAAAAGAATCAGCTACAACATTATTTCTTCCCGAAATATGCCTAATGTCTAAACTCTATTCTTGCAGGTCTAAGCTCCAAAGCAATAAACTTTGATTTTTGTTCTTCATTTTATTGATAAAATTTAGGGGCTAATGATCGAAACTGTAATTGGGAATTGAGTGGTTCCAAGATATACATCAAAATGGGTTAATGCCAAAATTAAAACTAAAGTTTCTTTTCCACTGTAGAGTAATACTTTTGATGTTTAAGACATTTTCTGGGATGATCGATACATGGGATGATCTATACCTTGGGAATCTTCCTGGGGAATATACCCACCTGCTCCAATGTCACTTGCATCTATAAACAAAGGCTTTTCATAATCAGGACAGGCCAGGATAGGGAAATTGTTTTTAGTAGGGAACAGTTCTTATCCCCCATCAAGGGAAACAAAGCCTTCGGAAATATAGGGCTTATAATTTTCTAAAGCATCTTGCTTTACTGAATAATTTTCAGGACGTTGAGCACATGCAAGGGCCTTCTGTGAAATAGCGGACTCATTTTTCCTTCTTAACAACAACCAATCAGAAAGTAAATGCCCTGGTCTCTTACAATAATTACAGGTTTTAGTTGCCCTGTTTGGCCTCAGGTGTAGAGCTGGCATTAGAGGATTTATTCTCATTAAATTTCTTATTAAATTCGGGTTGTGAAAAGTGTGAAGGATTGGAAGAATGACTTTTGTCTGAGGTTGATGTACCTTCACTTTGGAAAGAATTCTGGTGGGGCCAAACATTTGAGCAGTTACGACTCATTTTATGAGTTAAAGCATAGTCATCTGCTAACACTTCCATTTTGTTTGAGGTGTCAGCTTTTTGTTCATCCAGGTGGGCCTTCATATCCGAATGTATCTTTCCTTTACCTTCAATTAACATCATTTCCTTTAATTTTGAGAAATCTTATCCCTATTTCTTTTGATGGCACCACCTGTCAAATACATTTTGCTTTTCTCTGGCAAATACCATATGAGTTTGATTTTCATTTTTACTATAATTTCCGATTTTCTGCCTACAGGCGACTGGAACAAGTTGATATGCCTTAATTTAGCCTCTTTAACAGTGTCATAATTACTGCTTTGCTTAGAAGATAGAGCAGAATAGATTTCTTGGGCCTTCCCTTTTAAAACACTAACGTCCAGACAGCCCTTGGCCATTCTAAACTAGCTGCCACTATTTTAAAGTGCGAAAAATATTTACCAGCCTCTTTTTCTTGAAAAGGGTGAACTTGCCTAACATGTTTGGTTGCATCAAATCTGTTCCATTTGACAAAAATACATTTGAGCCTTGGCCCGTGTGATACCAAATATTTTATTCTTATTTCCTTTTGAGCCTGGATTTCTAATTGTTTTAAGTGCATTTCTTTCTAATTCTTTTTCACGAGCTTCTGATTTTTTTAATTTAATTTCATTCTCTCTTTCCACTTTTTCTTTGTGAGCCTGAATTTGTTCTCTTTCCTTTTAAGCATGAATTTGTTCTCTTTCATTTTGCGCCTGAATTTGTTCCCTTTCATTTTGAGTCTGAATTTCTGTTTCCCTTAATTTTAATTCCCTCTCTTCTCTTTCAGTCGGAATTTCCATTTTTCTAAGCTCTAATTTGAACTTTTTTTCAGTTCAAGGGCATCGATAGGTTGTGGTTAAGTGTGGGGGGAGTTTCAGACTGAGACAAAAGAAGAACTTTCTCAATGTACTGATTGACAATGAGCTGTTTAAGTTTATGTTTGTTCAGACTGGGAGTGGCAGATAGTTTAAGATACTGAGCAGGATGGAATAAATCTTCCTTTTTAAGAGATTCTAGGAGAGCTTTCAAATTGAAAAATAAATTCTGTCACAACAAATACCATGATGAAAAGTTTGCTGCTTCTCAGATTATGCAAGTAGTTATACTGAACTTTGTAAGTAAATTTAACTGTTTGTATATTGAGTCAAAATAATAACTGCAATGTGCAAATAAAGCTTTCTCGTTATCTTTCCATCAATTCCAGGCGATTCTCAATTTTTGTTATTGTGTGTAATAACGGTAATGGTAACAGGAAGAAATCTGAGAATCAACTACAAAAACTCCAATTTAACTATTCTGAAATTTAATTAAAAAAAATAATATGAGAAGAAAATGTCACAATATCTTTTACAATGTATGGCTTACAGAACAATAAAACAGAAATACTTATCAGTTGGTGGATAATACAATCCAGTAATCCAGTGATGACGAAAACCTTCCAGCTGGTATTCTAATGTCCAAGAATGTGTCTGCAGAAACAGTATCCAATAAATTATAAGGAGATGTTTTCTAAAAAATTCAGCAGTCTCGAATAAATTCCAATAAAACACTCAACGAAATTCAAATGGAATTAATATCCAACAAGAATTGCTCTTCGGGGAAATGGAAAATTATCCAGTTGAATCTTGGATTTTCACAAGAATAAATCGTGCTTCACATAAAAATAAATTATCTTCAAATTTTGGCAACACTTTTCCAGTACAAAATATGCTCAAATCACAAAATAATATTCCGTAGAACATATATTAAACTCAGCTGCTATCTACAATAATGTACTGTCCTGTAATAATAATCTCCAACGCTCAATGAATGCTGAATGTGTAAACAGGTCACTTCTCAATTAAATGCTGTGTGAGATGTTTGAGTGAGATAATTCTGTTGACAGAGGTGATTATATAGTCTTCAAATAGAAAGTTACAGAATGATTAATTTCTCCAATGTTCTTTTATTCTACCAATTGCGGATTGGTTGAATTAAATCGCCTCATTTATTTTCTAGATAATTCTGTCTTCTTTCAAGTAAACAAGTGTGACTCAAATAAACAATCAGTGAGTAAAATAGATTCTTTGTAACAATATCTGTACAAAATTTTGATAGGTACATTCAAAGGTCACCCAGTGCAAATAAACTATCAGCCCAACCAAAGTTCTGCCTTCTTTAAATCAAAATTATTTTAGAAAATATTAATTGTTTATAATTACTAACCAAAGACATATGAATGTTGATGCCATAATAGGTTGTGATTAAGTGTGGGGGGAGTTTCAGACTGAGACAAAAGAACTTTCTCAATGTACTGATTGACAATGAGCTCTTTAAGTTTATGTTTGTTCAGACTGGAAGTGGCAGATAATTTAAGATACTATAACAAGATGATAATGCAGAGAGAACAGATCAAAAAGTGAGAAGTCAATATCAATATTTTTGTTTTGGTACATGTCATCTTAGGAGAACGGTCTATGGCTTTGAAGTTATAATCATAAGTCAAGGTTATGACAGACATTTGAGTCATGGCCAAGTAAGGTGGGAACTTTGAACATGATCTGACCAGTAAAACATTTTGGGGGGACTGGGCAAAGTAAGAACAGATGCATGGCCAGTGCCCTTGACCTTGGTATTATGACCTTCGGTCAAGTCATAACACATCCTTGATTCATAACCAAACACTGCGTAAAGTATGAACTCCACCTGCCAGCTGAATTGTGTTGTATGAACCAGACAATGTTTGAACGGATGAACGCTCTATGATCTTGACCTTGGGGTTATGACATTCAGTCAAGATCACGACACACACTTGAGTCATAAGCAATGAGCGTGTGAAGTATGAACAAGATCGGCCCGTCGAATCAATGTTTCGTAACCAGAACAAGTAAAATCACGCCAATGGTATTTGGCCTTTACCTTGAAGTTATGACCTTTGTCCAAGATCATGACATACCCTTGAGTCATAAGCATTCATTGTGTGAAGTATGAACAAGATTAGCCAATTGAATACTTTTTTTATGGATCGGACTAAGTTAGGAGGGGTGAGCGAGTATACAAATGGTCTGTTACCTTGACCTTGGAACCATAACCTTGGGCCAAGGCCATGACACACTATTGAGTCATCAGCAATCATTGATTTACGTATAAACAAGAACGGTTCATTGAATAAGTTTTTATGGACCTGACAAAGAAGAATGAATGCACATGAACGGTCTGTTACCTTGACCTCGATCTATGACCTTTGGTCAAGGTCAAGACACACCCTTGAGATATAAGCAATCATTGCGTGAAGCATGGATAGCACCAGCCCACTGAATATCCTTCGTGGACCGGACAAAGAGTGTATTTAGAAACAAACAAACGAACAGTCTGTGACCCCACCTAGGAGCTATGACCTTAGGTAAAGGTAATGCACACCCTCGAGAAGTATGCAATCACTGTGTGAAGTTTGAACAAGATCGATTCAATGAATAATTGTTGATGGATGGGACAAAGTTAGAATGGAGAATGAAACAAACAGACCTTGACTTTGACGCTATGACTTTGGGGGTAAGTCATGACACACGTTGAGTCATAAGCAATAATTGTGTGAAGTTTGAACAGGGTCGGTCCAATGAATAATTTTGTTGTGGACGCTCGGATGGATGGATGGACGGACGGACGGACGGACGGACGGGCGGTCGGACGAGCAGGCGAACTCTGTATGCCCCGAGAAATTGTCGGAGAGCATAAACACCGATTTCGTCTCAAGTTGAAGGCTCAAAGGCGCTACCAGGGATCATTCCAAAACAGTCATACACACTCGGGCCACTGTAGTACTAGTATACTAGGCTACTGCAGTACTAGTATAATATAAAGCCTGAAGAGTGGAATATTATAGGATATTATGCTGATGAATAGTGTTAATAGGGGCGTTCCATGGGCTAAACATAGAACACACGCG
Source organism: Pictodentalium vernedei (assembly GCA_031216915.1). NCBI lineage: Eukaryota > Metazoa > Mollusca > Scaphopoda > Dentaliida > Dentaliidae > Pictodentalium > Pictodentalium vernedei. The sequence continues at coordinate 151,472,712 of CM062294.1, forward strand.
GTGCATGACATCACTTGAGTATTGCAAACTGAACTCCATATAAAGCAAGCAAGCCTCTAGAGTACACTCCTCTGTCTATCTGTAATACTACGCGCCCTCCATATCGAACACGTTTCACCCTACCACTCCAGGCCATCCAAGATGGCTGTCTCCGAATAACAAACTGGAAAAAGGAAACGTATCATCCCAATCAACATGTGGTGACGTTGGTGCCATAATATTTCCATGGTAAAGACTCACAACATGCCCACCCGTAACAACACGCATAATCCTAGCACGCACAGCCGCCAAAATTGGCAGAATCTAAACATTATAAACTATTAAAGTGGCCGTTCTTTTTAGATACGACCATGATGCGGGTGTAGAAGATAGATGCCCATGCATTGTGTATCATTGCCCTTTGTGTATTATTGTTCCTTTTAAAGAGAAACAACTATACACACATTGTTTACATTTCGAGCGTTTGTCGAGTTAATCCTTTGAACTCCAGAGGCCGTTTTTTCCAGACGGGTCACAAGTCACGTCATAATGTCATTAAGGGGGATGACTGAAAGGTAAATGTGTGATATAAACCAATCAATATTTTCAACGTGCAGCCCTAAGGCTGCACATTGAAAATAATAATTGGTGTACCCCCAAATAATAAATATGGACTCTTCCTATTGCTACCATAGAACTGACATGGAAGTACCATCAGGGTTCAAAGGGTTAAGAGTTTGGTTAACTTTTTTTTTTAAAATACCACTGTATACTGTTTACAATAACTATTTACCATTGCTTTACTCTTTCCTACCAATAAAGAGATTCTATGGATACTTCTGCGTCAAGAACCTGAAATATAAACATGGATTAAGTATTGTTGCATAATCGATATAAAAACATATTTTCAAGTAGATATTCATAATCAATATACAGAAACTAGAACATAATATACTGGTGTAGTGTGTTGTGGGTTGCACGCGGCATATGGCGCATGGCGCACGAACGGGAAGATGTTATACTACTGTAGACGCGGGTTCCAGTTCAGTTCGTTGCAGATTATGGGAGTGTCAGTTTTGAGATATGTGCAGGGACTGACGGGAAAGGAGAGTGATCACTCTCACTCGCCATCACTCTCCTACACTCTCACTAGGGGAGCAATTAATCACTAGCCTTCATGATGCTTGTGGAAATTATGCCTGAATATCAAGTTACACATTGTATTTCAATCACCAATTACATGACCCAACTAGGAGACGATAGTTGCAAAATATTATCTCGCATAACTGAAATCTTTCATTTTTTGCTTAAACCATAGCTAGTGACACCTCATTGGAACGAGTTCAGTGATGTTGTTAGAGTAAAAATGAAAAAAATAACATATTTGTATTTTCGTGTATAGTGCTGGCCACTTTGAGCTGTCATAGTGGGTATGGGGTTAAAATCACTCTCCAGAATTTTTCGCTCTCGCAAAATCAAAATGAGGAGAGTGATTATTCACTCTCCTGCATTCTCTTCCCCCAAGTCACTGTATATGTCCCGCACATATGAATAAATAGAGACCTTTCGCAAAACGAACGACGGCTGATAAAAATTACGAAAAGCCGTAGTCATCGTGGTAGTCGTAAATTTGTCGGGCAGCCAAAAGAGCTTTTCGCAGTATTCACGACTACGAGTCCGTTTGTGGAGAAATCCTACCGTGCCATTAGGAGTTTAAGGACACCACACAGTAAGGACACAATCTTAGAGCGATCTTCCACATTAAATGGCTCAGAAACGCTCTCAAACATTTTGCCATATGATATAACTGCCTGTTGACGAGAAGCCGTGATCGTAACTACGGATAAGAGAAAATTACAATTGATAGGAAGAACACATATTACAGTGACGTAATGCTCCATTCGTAATTTTTATCAGTCGTCGTTCATTTTGCGAAATGTCTCTAATGAACAGGTAAGTACGAATTAATAAACTCGTAATTATAATTTAATTACAGTACAGTCGACGTGGATTGGTCGTAATTCACGCGTGGGCAATGACGTCCACGTATGAGTTTACCGGGCAACAAAAATCACCATCACCAAAATTTTAATTAATGAAGAACCGGGCTGTACCCGGTGCTTCGTTAATTAGATTTCTGGTGATTACTCCTATAATTAGTGTTTGAAATCTATATTTTTGCGTCCGTGGAAATATTGCCCACCCGTGGAAAGTGAACAGTCCACGACGGCCGTTCTGTACACGCAATTACGAACCAATGAACTCGTTCGTTACTATTACTTGATCATACGTTTTGCATGATGACTACGTAATTACGATCTAGTAACACGCATTCACGACTTAGTTGTCACGTAAGTATGACTTCGATATCACGCAGGTGGTAGAATGCCTATCCAAGCATGTCCTGTTTGGTAAATTTCGGTGGATTCCCAGTTTTAAACACCCGTTGGAAACCCGATTTTCGTGGACTCTCGTTGAAAATATCGGGAGGTATTGAATATTCACGCTGAACTAGGACACGTACACTTCTGCCCTTATACTAGATCTTATAATGAATGTCTGGAGACGTCATATTCTGGTACCCTAAATAAACATACCCACATGACCCGAATGTTTATTTGTTTCATTAAACTTGGCGGTCTGTACTTTCTTATTCCAGGCTGTATGTAAAAAAACGTTTTTAAAAAGCCAGGGCTTGAGCAGACAGAAATACCACCTGTAGTTTTCCCGATTCGGATTCATTTCATATCTAGGCTAAGGGAGTAATATTTTGGCCACGTTTGGATGTGTTCGCCTTTGGCATCGCTAGACACAGCTAAATATATTATCTAATTTTTAAAACTCTGTTTCTCTTTAAAAGGAAAAATAATACACATTTTTTCACATAAGTTTCATTCTGTAACTCCAAAGACTACTCTATGGTTACTAGTATGTAGAACATGGGATTGCCCTGGATAGCAGAAAGGGGTCCAGCAACTGATAATAATTCCAGTACCTTTATCAGAAGGGGGCTTCTTAGTTTTGGACATTAATAGTACCCTATTCTCTCAAATAAAAGAAAGACATGAATTTATAGATGTTTTCTCTAACTAGATATCGTAATTTGTAAAAAAAATACGGTACATTAATTGAAAGGCAGAGGTAACAAGAGACGAATGGAACAATGGCAGCTGAATTTTTGCTTAACCCTTTGAACCCTGGTGGTATCTTCCATTTTTGTTCAATGACAACAACTGGAAGAGTCCATGTTCATTATTAAGGGGTAGACCAATTAATATTTTCAACGTGCAGCCTTGGCGCTGCACGTTGAAAATATTGATTGGTCTACCACACACATGCACTTAGCATCCATCCTATTTAATGAAATTATGACGTATCATGTTCCTGGATGGAAAAACGGCCGCAAGGGTTAATAAGAAACAACTGGTAGGACATCATTTATTTCTGTATTCTGCAAATTTATGAAAACTGTTTATCATATTTGACCTTGTAATTTAATTAGTGTAAGCTCTTCCCATTCAAATAATCACAATAGCAATACTCGGGGTTTGCCGATACGTGCATATCAGACACTTGTCTATACAATTACCTTTATTATACCTCATTATAAAACGCAATGTTAATTTCCCATACGCTGCAGTGGGCCGATTCGCAATGTTACTCGGCCGTGTAACATTGCCGTGTAATATTTTTCGCAATGTTTCCCTTTGAAACCGAAGTGTTCCGAGGAGGCTCGCGGAAACGCACGAAGCAAAAAGTACTGACGTCATTTATCTGACAAGAGACGCTGATTTGCGCATTGCACTGTTGTTTACCAATATACTATGGCTTCCGTAAACATTTCTCGGTTCGCACAAATGTCTTCAGAAGACATTGATCATTTAGTTCAATCAAAAGACAGTATTAGCACTAAGCGATGCTCCATGTAACTCTGAGCAAAAGCTGATAAATTTTTGTCCCCAGTTCGTGAACTGCAATCTCACAATGAATGTTTATGGTGCTATGCCAAGACTACCAGAACAGTGAAAATTGGCTGTGAAACGAAGAAATGTTATTTTTAACTGTTATTGTTTATGCCTTAAATACTGTTGTCAAACTAGCTTGTTGTTGCAGTGCATCTCAACCAGAGAAGTTTTATTGGCATTTTATATGTTCCGGGGAAATATAGATTGATTCGGTATAAAACAAATGATGACCTGGTCAGAGGATAACATTGCAGATTATCTCCCCTTGGAACCGTTGTCTCCCTTGGTTTCGCATAGGGAGACAATGGTTCCTTGGAGAGACAATCTGCAATGTTACCATTTGACCAGGTCATACTTTTTTATGATATGCTACTCTGTACTTTTATTCCGGCCTATACTTTTATTACGAATTCTCAATTTGTCTGCCCTGTACTTTTATTCCGGTTTGTCTTTTATTTGGAACGCCGGAGTAGTCATTTTATATCATGGCGGTCACTTGTTTTGCTTCGCGTGCATCCACCTTATGTCAACATCACCGCTGAATTGAAAGTGTTTGTTCGTTAGTACACCTTTATGATTTCAGAAGACAATATATGCTTACAAGTACCCGTGGTGTTCAGTTTAGGGATGCAGAAGTGTATGAGACAGTTCAGTGTAAGATTCACTAGTGTCTTCACTCACCAGAATGTACTAGATTTGCAGATGGTATCCCGACATGTATTTCGATTCCCCAAAATGTGTTATTAATCCGGTCTGTACTTATATTTATTTTTATCAGATTTTCCTTCGAAGTTCCTGTACTTGTATTTCTCCTTACACTTCTATTTGAAACTCTTGAGAGGTTTTCGAGAATTACTTTCTGGGTTAGTATCATCGGTCAGGAGGTTTTTTCGTGACTTTCTTTTGTCAGTTGTTATTACAGATTTATAAAATGTTTGCTTATGTTCAGTGGCGTTGTTACGGGTGGTACTCGGGCAAATATACCACCATAAAACTGTAATTTTCTAAAGTAAATGAAACAAGAGCTAGCTGAAGGTAAATTATACCACATCCCCACCCCACCCACACCCCACACACACGCTGTAATGCAGGACCGATGAAACATAAGGAATTTAAAAACAAAGTAAGGACCGTAACTCTGTTGAAAAAAAACTTTTTATAACATGTGCAGGAGCGGTTTGTCAAAAGGATCCCTCATACCAAATTTCACTGACATCTATCCAATCACTGCTAAGATATCGTTGTGGATGGGAAGAACATGAACAATTGACAAATTAAGGATTGTAACTCTGGTGAAAAATATGCGGGAAACCTTTTTATAACATGTGCAGGGACGGCTTATCAGTTACCACAAGGCTCGCTCATACCATAATTCTCAGAAATTCGTCGACCCACTGCTAAGATATCGCTGCGAATGGGCGCGCGGACGCATGTAATCCAGTATACCCCTCGATCGGAAACTTTCTTTTACAGAAGCATCTGGTTGATCACCTCCAGACAGTGAAGAAGATCCCAAAATTATTAAGACCAATGAAAAAATCATCATCAGAACGGATCAGATCCGAAATACTCCCATTGTGATTCAACAAATGTTATTTACCTTATCACTTGCAAACGCTGTAGGAACCAGTATGTGGATCAAACTCGAAATTCATTCCGAACGTGTCTTACTCAACACAGGCAGGATATAAAAGATAATGCTTACGCCAGTCGTGGGAAGGCAATGAAACGACTCACACTGAGGTTGTGTTCGATTTAATAGAAGTCATTTTACTAGTTCGGATTTACCCAAATCCTCGGTTATTTGCTAGAATTACCACAATCAAAATTCTTGTTTCTATCTATTATACACCCTATTATGACTATCCTAGTAGTCAACCTAGTAGTAGCTGCTATTAGCTATCTCTGACTCTGCATGGGTAGGTGTGGATTACGTGAACTGATGCAATCTGGTTGGGCATTCTAGGACTTAGCCGAGAACAGAGCTAGGGACAGGGTCAGAGTTAGCTAATAGCAGCTAGGACTAGATAGACTATTAGGATAGTCAGAACTGGGTACAGACTATATAGAAACAAGAATTCTGAACGGATGTGTACCAGCAAAAGCACTCAAATCAGTCGACCATACCTTATAGGACTACGTGCTACTACTATAAGCCCTAGATGGAGGCTTCGTCAAGTCCGTTTCTGTGGCTTTGGATGGCTTGGAGTGATTGTCGGGTTAGTTGTGGAAATTCTGGGAAGTAACCGAGGATTTGGGAAAATCCGAACTATTTAAAAGTACTCCTGTTCATTCGAACATACCCTCTGAACAAACCACCGTCCTGTTGTACGTATTATTGTGTCACATAACAGCCACGTGCCACCGCAGAAACCAAGATGGTGGCGTCCAGTAAACAAAATGGAAGACGATAACACATGTCACCCTAACAGCATGCGCTGCGTATGCGCACCGACACCACGTACCACTATGGGGATGAAGACACAAGATGGTTGCTCATGCGGCTACTATGACAACCAAACGTGATGTAACTAGGTCACGCGACTATTACGTCACATCCAAGGTCCGTGGGTAGGCCCGGCCAATGTGGGCCGTTTCATCGCTCTCCTACTACTGACGCCCAAGTAGCACAACATTTTAACATTTCTGGACATTCATTGAACGATTTTGAAATCTATCCGATTGAATAACCACCAAATGAACATATATTAGAAGAAATATGTTAATTTAGAAAAAAATGATGTGAACATATCAGAGGGAGAATGCGAAAGGAGGTCCATCTTTCCCGTTCACTTTAACATACTACAGAATGTCGAAAGAGCAAAATAGTAAAACATGAATTAAATTTAACAAACAACCTAGGGCTGCACGATATTCTAAACTGAATACCGGTACCGGTACTCAAAAAAATACCGCGGTGTATAGGAATATCGAAAGAATGTTCAGATTTGAATATACGTACCGTAACTGGAACTTGAGCTTCCACAGTAGAATGAATTAGCATGCCTTGATGAATTCGAATAACCCTTTTTACCAATGCAGACGACATCAAAATTTATTATTTTAAATATTAGTTTATCGAATTTTACCAAAACTTTCAACAAAACAATATCATGTGACCCTCTCATTGGACCGAACTCGACGAGCTTGCTCCAATGGAGTAGCCATATGATAATGGTTTTGCTTAATTGTTTTAAGAATATTTTTCAACTGCTGAATTTATATATTGCGCGAGCGGATGCGGCAGATTCGTAAGGTAAAGGTATAATATTATTCAATCGAGACTAAAGTTAAAACTCAAGACATCTTGAAAATTAAATTGTGGGGAAATGAATAATGACGATAAACCTATATTTTTGTAATTACACCGGTATTCAATCGATGCGGGTTTGAATACCGGTATGTATCGGTTTGTAGATATACCGTGCAGCTTCAAAACGCCACTTAAATCTTCGACCTGTCATCGCTTATAAGGACAAGCCCATCAATGAATAACATCAATTATTGCCAGCCAGATTAACCAGTTTCTAAACTCAACACTTGGTGTAAATTAAATTTGTGTATTTTTCTTTTCTTTCTTTTTTTTTCTTTTTCATTGTTATGTGTGAAACTCATTAGGTTTCAATATATACATATATTTTTAAGAAAACAATATTTCGGCGGCAAATAACAAGGATAAAACATTTCATTTGGAAATGTCGGTGTCAATTCGTCTTCTTTGTACCTTAAACATACACACGTACTCAACCCTACACACGCAATACATCTCTTTATTTTAATTTTAATCAAGTGGGGTTTATACTGCTGAGTGGAATATACAGCATGACGGCCATAGGCGCCATTGGAATGGGACCAGTCACTCCTACAAAAGGCGCCCAGGGTCGCCATGGCATATACTAGAGGAAGACCTAACAGCTAATGAAATAAAGCCGGTGCATTAACCACTTAGTCACAATGCAATAATATAAACCTCCACATTTAGAAATAATTTCTATTGTTGTAAGGGAAACTTCCTCAGCCACTGAGACAACTTAGATCTCTGCAGTGCTTCGTAATTTTAGACAGCTCTTCATGTGGAAGTTGTGCGATCGTACTCGCGCTTCTTCATTTTCAAATGTGGAGACTTAACCCCAAAGGCCACCATGCAGAAGGCTTCATTCTTTGATTGCATATTGCATTCACACACCGAAGACGTGTGCACGCAGATGTCGATGGTATCTGAATGCATTGCTTTAATGCTAGAGGGTCACTTGGGAACTTGCTTCCCCCCTCCATGGAGAACCTGTCCCCTACATCCCCTCCCTCCCCCACCCCCGGTGAAAGATTTTCTGGCGCAGCTACTGCTTTTCGCGCAATAAAGCAACCTGGTCAAGAATGCTTCTTCACGTCATTGTAGATCTACGCAGGTATCGATATCGATTTTTCAGATAGTACAGACCGTTAATAAGTAGGAGCGTAAATCCCCAGGATGGTTATACCCCCACACCCACTTCTTTTTTTCATCGTGCAGCAGTAGGTTCGAGTACTGTCACCCAACACTCCTATACTCTGGTGGAAAGCTTATACTTAGACAATAAGTGTCACTTTTACATTAGAGTCTGCCCGACGAAACTGAAACCCCGAGGAGCACGGCGGCGCATTGGTTGGAGCAGTGGACTTGAAACAGAAAGGTTGACGGTTCGATCCTTACCCGTACCATCTTCGCTGTGGCCTTGGGCAAAATGCGTAATCCCGATTACCCACGTGTGGCCATGGTGATGCTTTATATAAAGGTGTACTACACGTCTATCGTACACTTGCCTTCAACTGCTGCTAACTCTGCTTGTGCCGGGTAAGTAAATTGGAGTATCTGACAGTTGCTCACCGCTGCTCGGTAGTCCTCTCCGGGTACTCTGGCTTCCTCCATCCGTAAAACTCTCCGACATTATACGATCCTGCTTGTTGAAAGTATCGTTAAACCTAAATAAACAAACAACCTGAAGATTTGAGGATTGTAATGGGTATTTTAACCCTTTACCCAACGCAACGGCAAAAAGTGCTTTTCTCAAAAAATCGCCAATTAATTTTCATTATTTTTTCATTTTTTGTCTCAAAAACATAGGTTATGACCCCCTCTTTGGAACGAGCTCGTCGAGTTATTCAAGAATTTTGTTTGCAAGTGTCGACTGCTTTTCATGTTGGGTAAAGGGTTAAAGTAGTTGCAGATAGCTCGCAGGGGTATGTGTACCTAGAGTCAAATTCATGTAATGATCGGACGAACCTGCTATTTTAACGTGACATTAATATAAAATTCTAGAACTCAGGCATCTGCTACTTGTCCGATATTCCGTGTTATTTATATCACAATCATGCGCGACTTAACATTAAAACACAGTTCTAGAAAACTGCTAATTTATAGCCCTAGTACCGAAGATTGGCTCAGTTCCGAGAAGAGCAATATCTTGTGAACATGATACTGCGCGTGAGACTCGTCGGCATCATAACAAGAGGTGTGACATAAAAAATCGTTGATACTTCACGAGAATTTCGATCTCGTGTAGTATAGAAAGTTCAGGAAGTTCTGGAGATGCAGGGCATCACTGTAGTGGAATGACAGCAGTTCTCTTACTCTTTCAAAACTGCGGCCCTGATGTGGTTCACTTTTGAATTTTAAAATTGATGGCGTGGAGTCTCAACTGAATTTTTATATATACCTTTTCTAACAAAATCAGTTGTACTTTATCGCTATAAAAACATTTGCACGGCCGTAAATAAAATTGGAGGAGGGTAGGGGTGAGCGTCCAATAACTTTTCCCGTCGTGACATTTTAGTACGGAAAGGAGTATTAGATATTGATTCGCTCTTGCTAGTCAACAAACACTTTAAACTGTTTGACCGAATATAATACAAACAGTCGGTCAAACAAATGGAAGTATGTGGTGCCCGATTCGGGCTGTTGGCCAAGAGCACTGACTTTTGAACTATAATCCCGACGGACTAAGAGTCTAAATACATCAAAGCATGCCTTCAACGAAGGCATTCCTTGGTGATATGGTTGAAATAATTAACGGCCATGCCTTGACCGTCTTCAGCCATCTCAGTCAGGACAAATCAGATTTACCACACCACCCACACCACCCCCCCCCCCCCCCCTGAGCAGTAAACTTCAACAAAAACAGTGTACGGTTTTTCGCAGTGTATGAAGCGTTGTATGTTATTTTGCATAACAATTTATGTAATTTCTGCGACTCAGATTATATCGGTTTCAGCTCCACCCGAAAAGATCGCGGTTTTAATAAAAAGTAAATTCTTCTTTCAAACGTTTGTTGAATAAATAATTATCTATATACGTTGATAGACTTTAGTTGTAACTAGCAAGGTTACCCGGCGTTGCTCGGGCTGAGGAGAGTATATCGGTGAAAAAAAATTTGGTCATAACTATTGGTGCCCTCTACACCCCCCACCAGCACCCACCCCCACCCCGGCACTTTTTTAAACCTCACCATTAGATTCCGGGTAAAAAAATACCCCTAGTAGACCCCTTTGAAGACCTATATCGGTGAGAAAAGTTTTGGTCATAAATTTTGGTGCCCCTCTACACCCCCACCCCACCCGATACTTTTTTAAACCTCACCATTAGATTCCTGATAAACACGTACCCCTAGTAGATCCCTTTGAAGACATATATCGGTAAAAAGAAATTTGGTCATAACATTTGGTTCCCCCTACACCCCCACCCCCACCCCACACACTTTTTTAAACCTGACAGACATCCATACATACAGACATTCTAAAATATAGTATAGAAAAGATATACATTATTACCCTTTCAAAATTATACAAGCTGCCTGATTGTCAGTAACCAATGCATCCAGAACGGTACGTTTAACTCCAACGGGGTTTACGAATTTCCACAGGGTGTATGAGAATATCACGTGACAGCTAAAAAGGGGTGTAGACATTCTATGGTACACTTCGCCGATTCCCTTATCACCCATCGCCTCAAACATTTCCGTCAGTAATAATAAACATTCAGACTCACAAACAAAATAAGAACAATATTGCTTCATGAGAATATTCCAAAAACTTAAAATAAAACATGTGTGCATACCCCCAACGTTCCATTTTATTATCAAGAAGAAGGATTCTGTTGTGGTGTTTCTACACTACAGTACAGATCGTTGTGATTTCATGAAACATGCAACCTATGAAGATAACACCAGATTAAATAAAATTAAAATCGTCTGCTTGCCAAAATGTCTCTCAAACGCTTTGCTTGTCTTTCCGACGAACTTCTCGGACGAAGAGATATTAATAAAACGTACTAAATCCGTTCCGGACAATACACAAAAGCCAACTACAAAAGCAGCGAATACATTTAGAAGTTATTTGGAAGACAAAAAGCAATCGACAGATTTTGAATCGTTTGATGGATGTAGACTGGCGGAGGTTCCTGGTAATTTCTATCTTAACGCCCGTAAGAAAGATGGAGAGGTGTACAAAAACATCATCTTTAGAAATTAGAGGACTTTAGAATAGTTTGAACCGTTACCTTCAAACACCTCCCATTGGTAGAACTATTGATGTGATAAAAGACAGTGAGTTTGGGAATACAAACCAGTGCTCCGCTATGAGTGAATTAAAAGCGAGTGGCAAAGAGGGTGTTGAACATTTTCGAAATATTTCAGAAAGTGACCTTAGAGCCAAATTATATAATAGTATTCACATGGGCTCTGACATGCCGGTTGGTTTGTACAATAAAGGGAATTTTGACATTTGGCTCTATTTCTGTCGCAGAGGTTCAGAAAATATTGCAGAAATGGATAAAAAACAAAAACATTTTCAGTGTCTCGCGATTCCAAAAGTAGACTTAACCCTTTACCCAACAAATCGCCCGCATCCGCCCGCGTAATATGCAAATTCAGTAGCTGCAAAAATATTATATTTCGAAAAAGTTCAACAAAACCATATCATGTGACCCCTCTTTGGAACGAGCTCGACGAGCTCGTTCCAAAGAGGGGTCACATGATATGGTTTTGTTGAAACTTTTTGAAACAATTTAAAAAATGATATTTAAAATAATAAATTTTGAAATCGTCGGCGTTGGGTAAAGGGTTAAATATGTAAAAAAAAACAAAAGATGAGTTCACAAAAAAAATCGTCGAGAGGATGAAAAAGAAAGCTACCCAGCCATAATGCCAGAAGATCCAAATTTGGAAAAATATTGTCCTGTTAGATATTTTTGAGAAATAAATTTCAAAACTTCACCCAGAATTGAATCGTTTATGGTAGAGACCATTTGAGTGTTTTCTTGATTCTGACAGTGTGTGGTCTCCGAGCGAGCAATTGGAAAAGGCACTCATTCAAAACCCACGACAAAACTGAGTACGTTGTGTGGATTGTCACCGATTTACACAAACCACTCCATTCGCACTACATGAGTTACAATTCTGACTAGACATAATTTTTCACCTGCCCATATCATGTCACATACTGTAGATAAATCTGTCAGCTCGCTGTCAATCTTCCACTGCGTGTCAGATGAACAGAAGGTAGAAATGGGTCGTGCCATCAATAACGCGGTTCACAGAAATGATCTGCCACTTGCGACACAGGAGATAGCCTCAGCAAGCACAGAGTAAGAAAGGCTTCTACTGAACGTGAAGTCGCAAATAAAAATCAAAACAATCCGCCCGATCACAACTGGTGGTTTAAATGGATGAACTGTTCTCAGAACAAACAATCCAACATTTGTTAGTTATCACACTGCTGTTCAAAACAGAAGGTATGCCCCAATGTTCAGCGGTAATAAAATAGATTCAGTTCAAATCATTTTTCAACAGAAATAGACTGTTGCAGTTTACCAGTCGACAAGTTCAAATTGTTTTAGGTTTCAGCTATTCCTTTCCGAAGTTTTATCGTTCTTGCTCAATAATAGAGTCTAGACATATACTACTCAAAGTTTGCTAAGCACCACAGATTTGACACATCATTGTGAAATTTTCTTGCGACACATTTGCGATGTTTTTGGTGGATATGATTGAGGAATGTATTGAGATGGTCACATAAGCTCTCTTGACAGGCAGACTTTTCGTGACAGTCATGGGAAGCATGTGCCCCTTGATTTCCATGATGTGTTCGCGTACTGTCTACATGTACATGAGAAGTGTAGGGTATTCAGTCTTCATTTCAACACAAACCCTTGTGATTTAATGATTGAATATGGCGAATGCAAATGTAAGAAGACATTTATCTGAAGCAGAAATGTGGTGGGCTGTAGAGAAGGTGGAACAAGGGGCTACCCATCGTCAGGTTGGTGAAGCCCTTGGTGTGCACCATACGGTGATCACCAGAGCCTGGGTAAGATTTCAGCAGTATGGCACACCAGTCAGACGACATGGTAGTGGCAGAGACAGGGCAACATCTGCAGCTGAAGACCGGTTTTGATAATTCAGGCCCGTAGAAACCGCTTTGACACAGCAACCCAGCTTCGCAGTGACCTTCAGAATGCATCCGGGGTAAATGTTTCGACGCAGACTATCCGGGCAAGGTTGCACGAAGGTGGTCTCCGATCGAGAAACCATTATTCGCATTCAGCTGTCCCAGAATCACCACCAGGCACGATATGAATGGACCATGGATCGCGTTGGATGGACCAGAGAAGATTGACGACCTGTCCTTTTTACAGATGTGTCAAGAGGTACTGCCGAGACAACACAGATAGGCGTTCTAGGGTATGGAGAAGACCAGGAGACCGATTCCATGCAGCCAACATTGCTGAGCATGACCGCTATGGTGGATGGTCAATAATGGTATGTGGCGGCATCAGCTGGGGTGGACGTACAGAGCTCTGTGTCCTTGACCGTGGTACATTGGCTGAACAGCGGTATATTGATGAGATCATGGATGCTCACGTCAGATTGTATGCAGGTGCAATGGGTGATAGATTCGTTGTGATGGACGATAATGCCCGTCCTCATGTTGCCCATGCTGCCCGGGAGTACCGACAGAGGGAGGGGATTGGGCGTATGGACGGGCCAGCAAGATCCCCTGACCTCAATCCAATCGAACATGTCTGGAATGAATTGCAGCTGGCAATTTCAGTCCGTCCAGTCCAACGAAGAAGTGTTCAGGAGCTTGGTGCAATGCTGATCCAAGAATGGAACAACATCCCACAAAGGACCATCTGAAACCTGATTGGGAGCTTGAGAAGGCTTTGTCAAGCTGTAATTAACAATAATGGGTCTCATATTCGATATTGAACCCATATCAGTTCGCTCCGTCAACTTTTTGGCAAATTTGAAAAATTTCCTCTTTTACCAATAATATCCATTTTCCATGGTTATCGTATTCAAAAGCTAAAAAATAATGTCAAACAAAAACAAAATCTCAATTTCTGTGCTTAAATCATTAAAGATATAATTAAATATAAAATATATACACTTTTCATAACAATATTTCAACTAAAACGTAAAAACTTTGAGAAGTGTATGTTTCTTTTGGTTTCTCTATTATTACTTTTATGAAGGTTTACGTCACTGGAATACCGTTTGGGGACCATATAATTTATTTATTTATTTATTTATTTATTTATTGGCGTTTAACGGCACTTTCGACAGCCAGGGTCACCTCGTATCGGACAGTTTCACTGGTGAAGGAAGCCGGTGTACCCGGACAGAACCACCGAACAACGGCGAGCAAGTGTCAGGCTCCCCAACGCACTAACTCCACACAAGCAGGGTTAGCATTGGTTGACAAGTGAAGCCACCGACGTGCAGTACGCCTTAGTACACAACGCCACCGTTCCCGCACGTGGGCAATCGGGATTAAGTGTCTTGCCCAAGGACACAACGCGGTTGCCGCAGTTGGGATTCGAACTGAGGATCTCTCGGTTTGCAGACTGCATCTCTACAGATTATAATAAAAACAACTCGCCACACTGAAGGGGAAGGGGTAATGAATTCGTTATTCGTCACACGGTGTTTCAGTGGGATGTACGGGTCTGTACTGTACTACCCTTCTGTGATTCGTATTTCCTTCGGGTTTCAACCTCAGAAAAATACGGATCTCAGAAGGGTAGTACAGTCCCGAACAACCTGCTGAAACGCCGTGTAACTAATATTTTTGGCTAAACACAGTTTGCGTTAGAAAGGAACAGACGCATCATTTTAACCTACGTTTATTTTTGTAGAGAAGATATAAATATTTTTCATACTCAGCATGAAATCTTTACTTGACAATAAACTCCAAGTTTAGTTAACTTCATCAAGATAAATTCAACCGGCTGATAAATGTAATTTCAGTCGACATGTCACCTTTCTCCACACGACATACATAATTTACGTTCTTATTTTCTGTGCTCAGTGTTTGTCAGTTACGCAATATTTTGCTGACGGTTTTGTATTCCTCCCACTTTCTTCAATTGCACAGTTTTATATACTTCAGAATGCATGTTTGAGGAAATCACACAGATATTAAAGACAAAGATCAGCCAAACGGCCTATTCATATTAAGAAGAAAAGGAACATTAATACATAGACTACACAGAATCAGAATGCTCGAAGACTGAGACACCACAGCGTGAGGTTAAAATCCTAACTTCATGGTACCATGGGCGTCCACAGAATTTTCAAACGAAAACATATTTGGCATGGACCATGGACTCACTCGTCCCTTTGCCCTCGACAAAGGTGGAAGGGAGGCATCCGTGATCTTTCATGCTCCAATAATTTATGTTGTTTTTGAGATAAATAACTTTTAATTGCCGGTTTTGCAGCGTCCCAAAGAGCACTTGTTTTTAACCCTTCCCCAACGCAGTCGATATCAAAATTTATTATTTTAAAATAATTTTTTTAATGTTTTCAAAAATGTTCAACAAAACCATATCATGTGACCCTCATTGGAACGAGCTCGTCGAGCTTGTTCCAAAGAGGGGTCACATGGTATGGTTTTGTTGAACTTTTTTGAAAAATGATAATATATCAGCTGCTGAATTTGCATATTACACGGGCGGATGTGGCCGATTCGTTAGGTAAAGGGCCTCAAAGTGCCAACTTTATACGTAATACTCTGAATTCTTGATATAAAATCATGAAGACAAATTTAGTGTGACATTGATTGTTTGAACAAAGCCTTGCAAATGTGACCTATAAGCATCGGTATAACATATATCCAAATGGAACTTTATGACCCTCTGTCCAGGTTGCCCTCCCAGGCTGCCCCTCCCCCCCCCCCCCCCCACCACCCTATCCCTTACTCTTCCAACCTGAGATAAAAATGAACGATTCTGCCAGTAAATTGGGAAATTGTGTGTATTTTGGGGGATCAGTGTTTATTTTAGTGTAAAAAATAAATTTGATAAATCAAATTCAGCACACACGTTTTTGTATTAACAATAGATTGTCACCCCACACGGTGGCCGATCAAGTTGTGATATATTTGATGAAACTTTCAGGTTTTTTTTTTTGTAAAGCACTCTCCATTTTGATCTGCGATTGTAAACAAAAATCAGCTGCGAGATGGCACATAAAACCTCTAAGAAGTGATTTCCATGGAGCAGTTGAGCACCAGCGATAGATGTATAGTTTTTTTCCTATCTGATCAGTCGATAAAGCGTTTTCTGGGTTAACCCTTTACCCAACGAATCGGCCACACCCGCCCGCTTAATATGCAAAATAATACATTTTGATATCGTCTGCGTTGGGTAAAGGGTTAAAGAATTCTTATCTGTCATAAACATGAGGTTCCACAAGCTATACTCAAAAGAAATACAATGAGGACATGGATAAATCTGTCACGACCAATGGCGTAGCCCGGAGGGTGTGGTAGGGAGTGGGTGGCAGGAGTGGCTTCCCCTAGAATGTCCGTACCCCCCCCCCCCCCCCCCCACACACACACAACATTGGTCCAATGCAAGTTTCGCATGACATAGAGCCCAAAATAGGGATAAACATGGTACAAAGACCTCAGATTCGCACTTAGAGCACTGAATTTTGCAAAATTGTCTCGAAAGAGGCATAGTCCTAAATGGGCCCTCCGGTCTTTATCCATCCTCTACTTCCCTGAAGTCAGGACTGGGTAGGCCCCCGTCATCCACCCATAACGACCTTCCGAATATCATGTTTGCTCCCCACTACCCTATACATTCATCAAAAAGAAATGGTTAGGGTAGACCTATCCCGCATAAAAAAAAATCCGTACTACGCGCCTGGCACGGCAGATAAAGCTTCGTAAAATATAAATCACGTTTAGTTTTAATTTTAATGTTTATTTTGTGTATTCGTAGTTTTTCACCGAACTACATTGTGTTGAATAAGGAATATTTTTACAAAACAATTGTTGGTCTCTAAGCAACCTCAGTTAATCAGCAGTTACATTTGATAATAATATGTGAAGCGTTATTTCATTGTTGTCCTATGCACGAGAATTAGATTGCGTAAATGTGTTGTACTGTGCAATTTTGTGAAATCGGACTGACAGAACAAGTTATCCCTCTTCGATGCCTATTACAAAGAATACAATGTATCAGTAGAAAAGTTTCATAACACATCAGTGCGAGAATCATACCCCACAATACATTAGTTCAAGCAAGCAAACCGAAGGTTTTAGCGCGCCGAAAGTGCGCGGGTACGATGTAGGGTAAACTAACCCCTTACCACCCCTTTAGCAGTACAATGTTACTTTTCACCTCCAGCAGCCGCACAGGGGGAGAAACAAGGGAGCAACAAAAGCCGCCAGGACCCAGTCCTCCGCCCCATTGGTTTGCAGTTAATACATTTGTTCAAGATGAACAATAGTAAATATAGTTCACTCAAGGGACGATATGTTTATTAACGATACAGTCCCTCGGTTTTGTCCTATCGGGAATAAATGTTAGGTAAGGAGGGGGAGGCTGAGGAGATACTTTATTGAAATTATTCAACAAATGATTTCGGTTGACCAACTCCAATAATTTTAATCATCTACATCGATATTTGAGAAGGTTATCTCCCCTTGTGCTTAGAAGTCCTTCAAAACTGAATGAGTAAAATAGTTGGCCAATTGTAAAGTCTTGAGTGGAATGAAAATTACCGGATCAGTATTTGGCTTGAAATTAGAAGTGGACATAACGCAGTGCAGAGCGATAAATACACAGAACGACAGTGTGAATGGGTTAATGAATGGGTTAATCGATCTGGCACGAGTGACAGCGTGGAAGGACAGAACGAGAGGCCACAGGCCTCGAGTTTTATCCTTCCGCGATGGCACAAGTATTAGAAAAACAATTATTAGAAGGACTCTCAGCAATTCATTTGGCAACTATCAACAAAATGAACAAATTTTTTTCGCAAACAAAATTTGCGAGGGGAACCCGTGTTACTATTTCGTCCCCTGAGTCCCAATGTGTTCTATGTGCCTTATGGCACATAGAACACATTGGAACTCAGGGGACGATTTCTTGCTCTCGCTGGCGACTCAAATTGTAATTGCGGTACACGATTTGCAAAACATTCCAGTGAAATTTCGCTTTTATTTAAAAATAGTCCGTCAACGATTTCCAGTAACTGGCGGGAAGAGAATGCAGGCAAGTGAATAACACCCTCCTCATTTTGATTTTGCGAGAGTGAAAAATTCAGGAGAGTGATTTTAACCCCATACCTACTATGCCCGCTCAAACTGGCCAGCACTATACACGAAAATCAACATACAAATTTTGTTATTTTTTCATTATTGCTCTAAACACATAGCTGATGACCCCTCATTGGAACGAGCTCATTACGGTTTAAGCAGAAAATGAAAGATTTCTGTTATGCGAGATAATTTTTTGCAAGTATATTGTCTCCTAGTTGGGCCATGCAATGGGTGATTGAAATACAATATATAACTTGCAGTTCAGACATAATTTCTACATACATCATGAAGGCGAGTGATTAATTGCTCCCCAAGTAAAAAGTTTAGGAGAGTGATGGCGAGTGAGAGTGATCACTCTCCTTTCCCGTCAGTCCCTGCATTTCCGCTCCGCACATGTTTGCGGAACAGATTTTCTTTTTCCGCATGGTTTAGTGTTGCTGTAGGTGGGGATTTTACAGAGCAGGCGTATAATAAAACAGTTTCTCGATATAGTCTGTACCGATATCATTACTGAAAGGTTGTCTTTGTTTACAACAACGTTGTTGAATGCTTTTACCTGTCAAAAGCACCGTCATGACAAAATGCCGAACACTTTCTTATTGATTTCTTTGGTGATCAAATTTCGAACAAATAAGTAGCTTGCAATAGGCTCCCACAGTGACTGTATCAATTTTGCAGGTGGGGGGAGGGAGGGAGGGGGGGGGGGGGTAACCGCACAGAACTTTTTCACTAAACACAATTGTCATCGATATTTCATCAGCGTTGGTAGGGATTTCATGGACACAAATCCCACAGTGAGGGTTGCGCCTCTTTTGATACACAGGCGCTATTTTCTGTACTTGGTTGGACGGTCTTGTGTGTGGGTGAAGTCCACGTACTTGGAGAGAACCACCAAGCACTTATAAGTAACTGTCAGTCGTTTCCATCCATGCAGTAATTGGGCCATCAATCAGAGTGACAACCTGCTTAACACATTGGAAGGTATGGCCACGCTTTGGGTAATTCCAGGCCTCATTGGTCGAAGGTTGCTGTTCCAGCGCGCTTCCATTCAAGTAAATGTGTGTCTTGTTCGAGGACAGAGCGAAAGTGAAGGGGGTCAGGACCGATTTTAAACAATATTTTTATTTTATTCAACTGAAATTGGATTTTGCGAACAGTCTGGGCCTATCTTAACACTGCATTTAACAAGAGGGGCAACGCAAAGCATGTGCCAATGCTCCCGACCCGCCAAACATTTTCTAAGTCGAAAGAGTGAAAAAGGGCCATAACTCTGGAAAAAATGTGTGGCAGGAACTCAGACAATACAGTCATCGTTCCCTATGATGCTCTATCACAACACCAAATATCATCCAAATCGGAGTAGCAGTGGCTGAGATACAAGGGGAAATGTTCGTACGGACGGACGGACGGACGGACGGACGTCCGGACGGACGGACGGACGGGCGGACGGACGGACGGACGGATGGTGGTCTCCAGTAGATACCCCTTCGACTTTTCAAAGTTTTCGCCTTTAAAAAAACCCACAAAAGTGCCCAGTAAAGCGCAGAACCTAGCGTTCTGTGCACCTAACAGCTCGTATTGACTATAATTATATAATGCTGGGTCCACTGCGGAAACTGTTGGGGAATCAATATGCACTGGAAAAAATTAACAGAAGAGATGGCATTTTTTTCATTTAAGTGTATTGCGGGCATCGAAAGGAGGATAACAAATATCGATTAATATTGAAATATCACAATATTAATATGTTCTCAATATAATTATCGCCCAACGGGAATAACATGCCATTTCGAATAATTGTCAGGGATTTCTAAATTTTGATCTGGCTAGTGGCAGGTTTCACACATTTTAGCAGGACCAAGGGGCTTACCGGTCACTTAATCAGCGAAGGCATGTCAGTTGTCTTGATAAGCCGCAAGAGCGGCCGTGTTGTGACATCTGATCATGACAATGGCGATACGTTCTGGGCATGTGAATCGTGCGTTGTTATGGTGACTCTTGCTGCTGTCGTCCGTTTTGTTGGTTGCAGCCGCCACCCAGGTTTATGTGATGGCACGTGGTTGCTAGTGGACACATATAGTGCTTCAGATCTTGTCGTGTGTTCGAAGGGTGTGTTCGACTCGGGGGGGGGGGGGGGGTGGGGGGGGGGGGGGGATTACCGAAAACGACCGAACAGTGACCAGAAATAACGAAATGAGCCCGGTAACTCCCCTACGTTTAGTCAACGTGCTATCCATCCATCTTATCCTCATCTGGGTGTTTGAGGATACTTGTGTGACATGTCAATGTATCATTTGTTGATACGTTTTATAGGATACTTACCTGAGGATATCTGGTCAACCCATTTAGCAGAGTATAAAGGGAGGACATACCTACAACTTCATCATTTTGCTTCAGTCCGGCGAGGGCTTCACATCACATTTGTGGAGATTTCCAAAAACTTTTCGCAAAGAAATGTAATCTTTATCGACATAAGAATACTACCCACAGATCCGGAATCTGCCAATGCACTAGATGTCTAAAAACGTATAGCAGAAAAGACAACCTAAAAAGACACGAGATGCTTCACTCGCTACAGGAATTACGACACCCCTAGAAAAAAAATAACGCAAAAGAATAGACCAATTGGAACCAATGGAACTGTCAAAAAACCCATCCAAATGAATAACTATGAACCAACAAGAAACCCGTGGATACCAATGCCTCCAACAAAAATGCCTCATACAGTAATGAACGGGCGGGGAATAAACGACTCATGGAACCACCCTATCAGCATAATCCAACAACGAAGGCGCAAGAAGAGAAGAAGTACGTATTGGTCGAACCCAGTTCACTGGAAAGCTTACCAGAACGACAGCATTAGGCGCATGGACCCAAACGAACAGGCTGCGATGGCCGTGGAAAGAGACATGAGGGAGATCATGGAATTCTGAAGGATGAACGCGAGCGAGAAGATTCTTCAATACAACCAGATGTTACAAAGATACAGAGAATTCTATATCAAGGATTCACAACCATCAACGATCAAGATACAGAACCAGTAATGACAACGGAGAGGATAAAGTGAACGAAGACAGAGAAGATTGAAATGAACTGAACAGAACAAAGATCGAAGAAGGTGGAAGAGAAAGGAAAAAAAAAAACAAATACAGAGAAGGTCGAATTGAACTGAACAGAACAATGTTATCTGTAATACAATTTGAACTCAATAAATTGTATAACTGTATATGTTCTTGTTTTTCAACTGGGAAGAGGAATACCCTTCGAAATAGGTTGACCAGATATGCTCAGTTAAGTATCCTGTAAAATGTATCCTCAAATGATACACTGACATATCATAACTAACCTTAAATACTAAGATGAGGATAAGAGGGGTGGCAGATTATACCCCGTTGAGGGATTTTCACATGGCCCCTATGGTCTCATGCGATAGAAAAGGGCTGCTGGAGACCAGTCATTTGTTAGTTGGGAATGCTGGATGTGGGGTGCCAGGGAACGTGGTCGTTCGAAACCCAGATGAGGATAAGACGGATTTGGTGTAAGACCTCAATGGGGGATTTTCATATGGCCCTCGTGGCCTCATGCGATAGAAAAGGGGTGCCGAAGGCCAGTCGTTTGTTAGATGGGGGTGCTAAAAGTGGAGTCCAGGAGGACATGTTCCTGTAATACCCAGGTGAGGATATTACGGATGATAGATTATACTTGACTGTGGGATTTCCTTATGACATTCATGGCCCCGTGTTCTAAAATGCTTAGATGAGGATATAAGGGATTTTAGGTTACCGAGATAGTCAGACATAGCTAGGAGGAATGAAGTAGTGCTACAAGTCAATAATAATGATGAAAAGCTGTAAGGGTGGTAGAAGACTATAGCTTTGGGTGACTACAGTGGAAGTTGATAACACGACAGATGATAGTGACTATGGACAAGCAGTGGCCTTGGGGCTATGAAGGAGATGGATGGGCTAGAAGCTAGGAGCCATATAAGAGCTAGGTGCCATAACTATCTTCAGATAGATATCATGTAAAAGGTATCCTCAAAAGGTATCTTCAAAAGGTATCCTCAAATAGTACAATACCATGTCATAGGTATCCTCAAATACCGAGATGAAGATAAGAGCCATATGTTGAGCCATTCGGTCAAGCAATTGCACGATAGCTCATTTGCTCAATGGGATTCGAGTCATCCCAGCAAAGAGGGTTCCAGTAACTGCTTGAATGACTCTTGGACTCATTCGTAGGAACCCTTCAATTACAGAACGATGTGACAGTCAGTGGGTGGGTTTTTAGGTGACTGGGGTGATCTGACTGGTTAGCTTGTTGTAGTAAAATGAACTGATTGGATGGTCTGGATAAATAACAAAAAGCCAAAACTGTTCCAACTGATAGGCTCTACTGCAGTATACTCCAGAACAACGAACAGGGATTGACAAACAGATTAACAATAACACAGAAAGAAGCAGAGCAGAGGATGCTGAAAGAATCCGAACAACAGGTAGAAACTGACGATTTAGTGGAAAAACCGAGCCAAATAAACAATTGTGGGGTTGTTTGTGGCAATTCTACGAAGTACCCAAGGCTTTTGGGTAATTAGATTAACTCTTATACAAAGGAACGCGTCTATTGTTGGAAAAAAGAAGGATTCTGGGGTAAATCGGAGCCCGTTTCGGTAGTTTTGGGTGATTTGTGGAAATCGTCGGGTCTATGTGGGTAATTAGATTTACTTCCATTGAATCGAGCACACCCTCCGAACATTCTCCTGTCCTACTAAAGGATTTGGGGCCATATAGCATCCACGGGCTACCATAGAAACCAAAATTGCGGCCTCCAGTATACAAAATGGTCGACGGAAACACGTTTCACCTTAACAACACGTGCTGCGCATTGGCAATGACAATACGTATCACTATGGTAATGACGTCACAACATGGTCGCTCACGTGGGCTACCATGACAACAGACAAGACGTAACTGAGTAACGTGACTTTGACACCACATGAGATCCTCCGACGAGATCTCCCAACCCAGGCCCGAAACGTGTGAGACATAGGCCTAAACGGCACGTAAAGTATGTTTTTTTATAAAGCAAAATGTTAATTTTCGTTATTCAAGAAATATTTTTTCCAAGTGTCGTCTTCTCGTCGTGCTGCAGGAAAAGGATTGGATTAATTTCATTTTAACCTGTTTTAACGGCGTTTTTTTTTTTTAAATCAAATCGGTATGCCAGTGTTACACTCTATTTCTTAACGCCATATTTAATTTATTTCCCCATATTAAATTTTCATACTGACTGAAAGTTAGAAACATACTGTTGTTCAATTTATGGCAACATTTAGGCCTAGCATTGGTTGAAGACAAGTGCATTATCGATGTGAAGTACGACTTAGTACACAGTGTCACAGTGCCTCCACAAACTTAATTGGGATTAAGTGCCTTGCTCATTTATTTATTGGGATTTAACAACACTTTCGACAGCCAGAGTCACTTCGTGTCAGACAGTTTTGCGGGTGGAGGAAGCCGGAGTACCCACAGAGAACCAACCAGCAACGGTCAGACTCCCCAACGTACGAACTTCACACAAGCAGGGTTAGCATTGGTTGAAGACAAGTGCACCATCGACGCTCAGTACGCCTTAGTACACAGCGCCACCGTGCCCCCAAGTGGGCAGTCCAGATGAAGTGCCCTGCCCAAGGACACAACGCAGTTTCTCCTGACAGGGACCGAACCGTGTACCTTTCGTTTTGAAGTCCAATGCCGCACCGCTGTCCCACCGACACCCCCCTCCCCCCCCCCCCCCCCAAATCGGCACTGATAATGTTTCTAGTCGGGACATCTTGTCTGGACTGCAGTTTGAACCCGAGCGGCCGCTTTCCGGCCCAGAAGCATGATACGTCATAACTTCATTAAGTCGGATGGCTACCGAGTGAATGTGTGGAGGAGACCAATTACTATTTTCAACGTGCAGTCCCTCGGCTGCATGTCGAAAATATTAATTGGTCCAACCCCAAATACTGAATGTGGACTCTTCCCATTGGTGCCATTGAACTGACATGGAAGATATCATCAGGGTTCAAAGGGTTAACTATTAATTCGCTCTTGGTAGTAGTCATGTACTTTCTCGCGAGACCATGCATGCAGAGTTGATACTTGGACTTGTGTCACATTGCCATGCACATTCTGTCGGTCATACAAATTAAGGTTTGATAAGTTCCCGAATTGGGTCTAGCATGATCAGTTTTGAGAACAGTGTGTGTTAATTAAATGATAAGCTTCGTCACGACTCCAAAACCTAAATATTTTCTTTATCCCGGGGGGGGGGGGGGGGGGCAATAAAAAATGCGTGAACATTGGTGGAAATTTTTATTTTGCAGATTTTTTGACCCACCCAACCTTTGCTGCATATTTTTTCCATGACATTTTGGGGGCCCACTCCCTTCTCATATATTTTATATACAAACTTTTGGCACTCGAACACGAACTCGAAACGCGTAATGCACACTGATTCAATGCATATTTTTTATATGTCCAAACATGTTTCCATTTAATCTATCAAATGCATTTTTCAAGACTTACTAGATTCACATCAGTTCACAAAGACATATTACTGTATAGCTTGAACCCCATGTGGACCCTGCACAGGATGGCCTGGCTGTTTATACATGTATACAGACATTTTAATACCATAATGATGTAGCAAATTCTAAGGAATTTGTTTTACCCTTATATTGAGGTGTTTGTGTGGATGAGCTTGTTAATTCCTCGAGTGGTTGGTGGATTCCTCAGGCCACCCAGTGGATCTATTTGAATAATTCTACTTTCATCTTGGAAACTAACAACGTTGTGATATAGGCATCATATAGCCGTAATTGTTGAAAGCAATGTAAAACCCAAATCAAACCAGGTCAGACAATTGAGACAAACTAAATGTGTAGCTTAATATTCTTACAAATGTAGTTTCTCGGTGTTTACCTTGCAAATGAAACTCAATTATTCTTTTTTCCAGAAACCTTTGATTTTAAACAAAATTTAAATAAGTTTTTTCCTAATTGTATCTCTGATATGCAGTGATATGCACTTCGAACAGTCTAGTTTCTGTAAATCATGGCATATGCAGTCATATGTGAGCACTGTGCTTGTTGTGCCCATAATTAATTTACTACTGCTTACACTGTAACTGGATATATGTTGCAAATATTGATTGAGTAAATGGGAACTTATTTTTATTCTGGCTCAAGAAGGGCAAACCTTGTGTTTTTGTTTTTGTTATCGCACCTGCATACCAGTATACAGCGATCAAAAAGACTTTTTTGTTTTTGTTGAAATAAAAATTAATATTTTCAATTTTTTTCATTTTGAAAAATCAGTCCCACAATGCTATTATGACTCATAATGACAATATTATATATACTATGCTTTATTTTAAAGAATGTTCCATTAAAAACAAACTTGATATAAATGAATTGTGTTGTGAGTGGATATTTTTGTTGATTTTAGGAGAGAATTGTCGGACAATTTTTTTCCGCTCAATATTTGGCACCCACCCCCCATCCATTAGTCAGTTTTGGATGAAATTCTCCAATATTTTTATATTAAAAGGGGTTAGTTTTGTTAATAATGCTTCTAAATAGGCTTTTATGATCAATTGGTGACGTTTTGTTACAATCTGGGACACAAAAGATGCCATAACAGTGAAAAAGAAAAAAAATGCATTAACTGATTTCGCACATTTCTTTGGCACTTGACCACACAGGCAACCACCCCCACCTATGTTCATGCATTTTTTCCGCCCCCCCCCCCCCCCCCCACCCCTGTTTAACCACCAAAAAAAAATTTCTAAGAAGTCTTGATTTTTTAACAATAATCTAGGAGCGGACTGGGCCAAAAAAGTTGCCGCGAAAAGTACCAAGGGGGCTCGAGACTCAGACAAAATTTTGATTTTCAATCCAAAAGAAAGCCGCTTCCTTGCTTCTGAGGGATCAATGACAGTCCGCATAGGGGGCATTTTCGACGGCAATTTTGTATCACCTTTGTCGCTCATTTAGCAAAAACGGTTGCACAAAAGGGGGCCCCGAACTCATCAGGCCGACATAGTTCGGTCCGATGGGAGAAAATTTCGATTTTTCGAACCGAAAGAACGCTGTTTCCTAGCATCTGACCGATCAATGGCAGAAAAGACTGCTGGTATACTCTTATGTTCCAAATAAAAGTACAGGTGGGAATAAAAGTACGGGGTGGAACATTTATCAAATTAAATAAAAGTACAGACCCAAATAACAGTACATGGTGGAAATCCATTGAAGGGGTGGGGTGGTAATGCCAGTTCATTTATCTAAAAGCCAACTTATATCCAGTATTGCAATTAGTTTTAGTAAAGAAAACTACTGGGCGTTTAGGCATCATGATTACAACAATGAATACACCGTGCTGAACAAAACACTATCACACAATCTTGTAAAGATTTACTCATTTGAAGATCTCCTCCCTGTTGGAAGGACAATTTTAATAAACATACAGGCCCAAATTAGGTGCATACAGGGTGGAATAATTCTCTAAATTTAATAAACATTCATGTGTGTGTATGTTTATTAGGAACACAAGAGTATCGAACTCTCCCCTGTGTGGACTGCCAATACAGCTAGGCAGGACTAAAATTTCAACGAGAATCCGAGAATCCATTCTCGTAAAGATTCGCGCAAACAAGCAAGCGAGAATCCATGTAGATTCTCGCTTCACCTCTGCTGGGATTCGCGTAAAAAGAATTGAGTCAAGTTAACACCTTTTCATAACATAGCAGCAGCAAATTAACCAATACAAGTCTAACACATGACCTAAAATATCCTAACACTTTGTCAATAGAACTACAAATATGGCTGTCATTGGAACCAGCTCAATGGCATCCATATTTGTAAGGTTTTATTGACAAATATATGTATTGATAATTGTTTTTTAAAAATTATCAAATTCAATTTGGATTTTAGAAATTAAAGTGCTGTGTTGGGTAAAGGGCTAACATGTGGTATCAGTGTACAACAGGGGTTCAATCAACCAGAGGGCCCTAATGGAATTCTAGGACAATCATAGCAGGTATGGATTCTCGCAACCGTTTTCGCGAGAATCCAAATGGATTCTCCCAAATTTAGATGGAATATACGCCTTGGCTAGGACATTTCGATAAACCGACACTCTTTGCAATCAGATCCAGTTCGCCTTTCGGTCATTTTCAAGAATTTTCATGCGCCAACAGATGTTGAGCTGCGTAAACTTTGGGGGCCCTGGAAAACTTCCCGGTGGACTCAACGGCCAGTCTGCCTCTGCAATAATCCCGACTGACTCATATTCCAATTAATTAATTAAATTAATTTAATTAATCTTCAACTCTATAAAATCGAGCCGGTATTAAAAAATATTAAAGAAAAGAATCATAATTGAAAAAGTTCATAACATAATTGTGGTGCTGGGGGATAAGTTCCTCGCAAGTTTACGTGTTTTATCACACTTCTTGGCGCGCAACTCCGTGTGACCTTTTCTGCATGATAGAAGAAAACAATTAAATTAAATATGTTTTGTTTCATAATCTTGAGAACCATTTCGATGCCAAAAGCCTCGCGTAATGGGCAGGGAGTCCAAAGTTCCCAATAGAGGTAGGCCAAATGACATGGCATATATCGCGAGGGATAGAACATTATTTGGGTCGGGGAAGAGTGGGTCTCTCGTTGGTAGACAGGCCTGGATGTAACTCGCGAACGATCGTTCAGGTTACGCGGGGGTTACATCGATTGTGAAATACGGGAACGAATTACAGGCCACAACAAAATAATATATACAACGACAAAATAATACAACATAAATTAAATTCCAATAATACAGTATATGTTTTGCCTGTCAGACCTAACAATCTTTCGGCACTAGCCGGACTCATTTGTTGCGCACCCACCCACATAGGATTAGAATGGCTAACCAATTTATGTCTCAACCGAGTTTCCAACACAATAAATGGCAACAACTAACACACGATTTCGCCAAAGCGATATATATCGCGCGTTAGTTGCTTCTATTTATTGTGGCGGAAATTCTGTTGAGACGTAAACAGCATGGCTGTCGCAGTAAAAAGAGAACGCGGAAAAGCATCACAGCACATTATACCTGTAGGTTACCACCACGTTATTTAGCGTAATCTGCTGACGGATTGTTACGATGTAAGCTCTTTATTTCCGGGCCTGTGTTGGGGTTAGGAGCTTCCCATGAAGAGACTTGTTTGTCGCTATTGGGCATGAACAGCCCCATTGGTGCCTAGAGCTATAAATGTTTTAAATTTCGAAGCACTTAAGAGTTTTTTCGAGCGGACAAGCTACAGTAGGTCTATCAGCTACAATAGATTTAGGAAGACTGACCGCAAGTAAACTTTCTCTTAAGACCGCGGGCCTACAGTGGTTTGTTTTGTGGGTTTTTTTTTTACTTTTGGGATCTTTTTTTTTTTGGGGGGGGGGGGGGGGCGGTTGGTTTTTTTTTTTTTTATAAAATTTGTCCATAGCCGAATTCCAAGCCTTAACTTGCCCTAAGGTGTGAATAATCCTTGGGAGCTTCCCAGGAGCTGGTATCAAGGCTCAGAATCATTGGGCTAAAGCGGGGAAATGGATGAAAATTTATTTGAGATACCCTAAAATTTCATATAGTACTGATTGCAAAATAATATAAACACAGACTATAAAACATATTTTATTTTTCTACAATGGCAGTTCCCGACGGCTGGGTTTATGGCCCGAAGTCGCATCCCTGCCCACCCCCCCCTCCCCGCCCCCCCCCCCCCACACACACCCCCAGTCCTGGAATTTAGACGAGTGTAAGTGCAACTGCTCCCGTCAGCACCCGTGCTTCTATTTTACGGGTGCAAAAAAATGCCATCGTTGAAAAATGTTGTGGAGCACTAATATAATGTGAGGGAATATAAATGTGTATTGTTTTGAGAAAGCAGCACTCTGTGGCCAGTGGCAAGTTACTGTCATAATTCAGCAATTCCTTATACATTTAACTCTTTGAATACTAGTGGAACCTTCCATGCCATTCAATGGCAGCAATTAGAAGAGGCCATAGGGCCTATTCATTATATGGGGTAGACCAATCAATATTTTCAACGTGCAGCCTCGGGACTGCACGTTGAACATACTGTTTGGTCTACCCCCACACATTTACTGAACAGCCATCCTATTTAATGGCGTTATGACGTATCAAGTTCGTAGCTGGAAAAGAGGCCGCTTGTATTCAAAGGGTTAAAGTTTCAGTTGTTTGGCGACAGTATTCCCTTGAAAATTCATATACTAATATTTTACGGGTGCAATTTACTCTCGTCTCTGATTTCGTGGGAGCTCAAAACTGCACCCGTCAATTTTGTTCATTTCCAGCACTGCCCCCCCCCCCCCCCCCCCCACACACACACAAGACAGGGTCCTCACACACAGGATTGTATAGCCAGGCTAAAAAATGTTAGGGAGGGCAAAATACGATAGGGCCTATTTATATTTTTCTGTAGCTGTCATTGGAAAAAGTATTCTTTCTCTGGAATTCATTCCATTTCATGTTGGGTCAAGAGTGTGTAGTCATAGGCCTATCCCCCCTTAAGTAAAGCCGTAAAGGTTCAGTGCAGTCCCATGAAAAAAAACCACTTTAGGCTACCTACAAAGACCTTCAGTAGGCCTACTCGGAAAGTGACGGCGTAACTCAGGCTGGAACATAGCCGGCGGAAACAAGGGGTCTGGGGGACATGTGCCCCTCTGGACATTTTTTTCCAAAGACATGTTTTGCAATTAGGCTACACAATACGTTAAAAATGGCACATGCAAGGTGACAATATGCAGGCATTTCTGTAATATTACCTGTACGCCCAAACAAATTTAGCTGCATTTGGCAAAACAATACCACCATCGGCCGCATCCTTCTATTTCAGCCTTCGGGTTGGAAGATGATGGAAAAAGAAGAAATAGTACAGACAGTGACCGCACCGGGATATGCTCATCTAAACGAGAGACGAGCGGGTGTGGGCGTAGGCCTAGGTCTACAACGGCTATACTAAATATTGTAACTTTTTCTCGGATTTCTCCCACTGGACCAAAGTAGGCCTACGGTACTCTTTAAATTTGCGGTCCTCCACTTTCACAGAGCTTCTGCCGATTCTGGGCTGGAATATATCTTGACCTTAGGTTGACATTTTTGGGGAACGCAGGAGGGGGCAAGTCCCCCCCCCCCCCCCCCCCCCACACACACACAGTGACACACACACACTCTCCGTGGCTTCGCCGCTGCTGACACCAGATCTAGATATTTTCAGACTTAACAAGGCTAAGGCATAGGCTACCTAACTTCTAGATGGCTGGGCTTGTAGTCAGAGCCTATCTTTGTACTTAACAGGTAGGCGAAAGCCCATGTCGTTCGATGAAGATGCCTCGGGGTCGGATCAATCGACAATGGTGACAATTGTTTTCATTTTTTTTTAAATAAAATAGGGCGTCGTCTGCTTTTTCGACTGAAAAATTCTGACAAGCGACACCAGATTTGTCACTCAAGAAACCGCGTCAGCACGTTTCGTAGATAAGAAAACGAAGGTTGAATGGAAGAAACAAATTGCGTTTTAAGAATCTTTAGACTATCAACCCACCTATCTGTTCTATCTAAATCTATCGTGAATAATCTTCTTTAAAATTGACGTGTCCAATCTTATTACCTGGAGATAGTTCTCAATTTGCTATATTTACTTGATCCCTACGATATGGGTGTGTAATACATCAAATTGTAGATTATCTACCAATGAGAATATTTATTATAAAAAGTGGGAGGAGTTGAAATTTGAGCACGTGGTAGTACTTAACATAACAAAGTTTAGATATTCCTCAAAGAAAAGGAAAACGATTCTTTTCACCCAATTTTATTGGTGATTGCTGTTCATGTATCCGAGAATATTGGAACGCATGAAATATTGCAAATAGAAAGACTTCGGTCCGATAATTTTATTTCGACAAGAAACTTCAAGACAAAAGCTGTTCCTGAGAAGATAGTACAGTTGCATGCCGGGAATCCTTAAGGCGTGATCACGTGACCTCTTTGTGTGCGGACTCGCCGCGTGTGAGTCAGAGAGCCCGTGTTGTCACCTCCGAAATTTTTATATGTATCCCGTTTATTACAACATCTACAGTCGTTGAGCATTCTGTGTTATGAGGAGAGATCTTCGTCTCTCATATACAGAAAGTATTGGAAATGCACCAGCTATAGCTTTTGTGCTAAGACGTGTTTTATACGGGCACTCGGGGGCAGGAAAGAAACGGAGGTTTTGTTATGGCGGTAGTAAGTCAGAGACATAACCGGCATATGATGGCTTTTCAGGGGGCACCTGTACAGGCTCCTTCTCAGCAGGCGATATTGGCAGCAGCAGTAGCTGTTCCTTATTATCAAGTTGTGGCCCCACAGGATGTTCAGCCTGATAGACCTATAGGCTATGGCGCTTTCGGGGTCGTGTGGTAAGTAAATATTGTAAAGTCGGTCAGCATTGTCACTGGGTCAAAGTTATTATATCTGACGTGAGGCACTATAATCATATATCATGTGCTTTCCTAACCATTCTTATAATTATATCATTTTATTACAGCTAACTCGGCCGACAATTCTGTAATGTTATCTCTTGTTAAATATATTACAATTTATTTTATTTTCTGTAAAAACCTCTTTTCTGTGAACACACCCCTTCCATTGTCTGGTTTCTTTGTCTGTTTTGGTTTCGGGAACTTCACCTGATCAGCTGTTTTAGATAAATTTCAGTGTGATATCCAAGGCAATTTATTGACAACAGTCTGCCATGTGTATTTGTGAACATTTTTTGAAGAAATGCGAAAGTTCATTATCCTTAGAAAGAAATGGCAGTTCCATATACTGTACTGAAGTGTGATGTTTCATTTTCAACTTGACCTATTTCTGTTGTTACAAATAAAGTGAAATAGGATTGCCCCTTTACTGGCTTTAGTCATATAGAGCCTAGAGGAATATTTCCTTTGTGTCTTTATCATTTCTGCATATATTGATAGTAGTAATAAGTTAGGTTAGTCACAAAGAGCATGCTGCATGATTTAAGTGACTAAAGTGTTGTGTGCCCTTAAAAATATTCTTGATCAAAGGGTGTACAATATTTATATAACGTTAACAATAACATGAGTTTGGAAATAGAGAGTCATTACCGAAAATAAAATTCATAAACGGTACGTCACCCGCTTCCGGTCACGATAATAATAGTAATAACTTGATTTTGTTGCACATTCCGGTTTATTAACGGCTCCAAGGGCTGAGTAACAGCCCTCTGGCTTATTAACCACCCTCGACTTCCGCCGTCTCATGTCTTTAATAAACCTTGTTATTCATTCCTCCCAGACAGTTAATATAACAATAACATGAGTTTGGAGGTCGTTACGGTTTATTAACGGCCCAAGAGGAATGAATAACAGTCTGAGGGTTTATTACCGGCCTGAGACGAAGTCGTGGGACGTTAATAAGCCAGGGGGCAGTTATTCATTCCTCGAGGGCCGTTAATAAACCGGGACGCCCGCCAAAATCTTGTTATTTCTGTTATTACCATGACGACGGGCTATTAATGAATTTTGTTTTCATTAACTGCCCGCTTCCAGTTGCATAACACCACAAATTACGGGGTTTTAGAGCCCTACTAAACTCTGTTAATATACTAGAGAACACCCAGTAAAGTGGTAATAATAAACCTTAACACCCTCCAAACCCTGGTTATTGTTATATTATTACCACTTTAGCGTGCGTTCTCAAGTATATTAACACAATTTGGCCTTTATGGGAAAGGTGCATAATGCACAGACTCAAACCGGAAGTTGTGTGTTAACGTGGTTAACAGCCTGCTTCCGGCTAAATGTTTCATTAACAGCCCGACTCCGGTTGCAGTTTATGTGATCTGTCATGCCAAACGCGTAGCTGGTTCCGAGATGAACTACAATGAATGTAAAAAAAAACATATGAAATTTGTGTGATTTCCCCATTACTTACTGATGAAGCATTCAAATTGACGAGGTGAGTGTCATTAATTCATTACAGTACATTTTTGTTAGTAGATTTTGGGAGAAGGCCAGTTTTTCGTGTCATATTTTGGTGGGAAACAAAAATATTTAAATTAAGCTATCAGGTGATTGACCATGAGACATTTTGTTTACCTATAAACAGATGACACATGTTTTGGTTAAATGTCATTGTGAAAACTCAGGATGTCACAATCAAGTGAACTTGATGAAGAATCTTTGGATTTAACCATTTTAGAAGTGGTAATAATATACTACTCAAAGTTTGCTAAGCACCAAGTATATCCAACTACATGTACCTGTTTTACGTTTTAGTTGAAATATTGTTATGAAAAGTGTACATATTTTTTATTTAATTACCGGGTATATCTTTAATGATTTAAGTACAGAAATTAAGATTTTATTTGTGTTTGATATCATTTTTTAGCTTTTGAATACGATAACTATGGAAAATGGATATTATTGTTAAAAGACGAAATGTTTCAAAGTTGACGGAGCGAACTGGTATGGGTTCAGTATCGAGTATGAGACCCATTACTGTTAATTACAGCTTGACAACACCTTCTCATGCTCCCAATCAGGTTCCTGATGGTCCTTTGTGAGATGTTGTTCCATTCTTGGACCATCATGGCTCCAAGCTCCTGGACACTTTTTGGCTTGACTGGACGGGCTGAAATAGCAAGCTGCAACTCATTCCAGACATGTTCGATTGGATTGCGTGAGGCCAGGGGTTTTTGCTGGCCAGTCCATACGCTCAATCCCCTCCCCCTGTTGGTACTCCCAAACAGCATAGGCAACATGAGGACGGCTATTATCGTCCATCAGAATGAATCTATCACCCACTGCACCTGCATACAATCTGACGTGGACATCCAGGATCTCCTCAATATAACGCTGTGCGATCATTATTGACCATCCCCCATAGTGGTCATACCCAGCAATGTTGGCTGCACGGAATCGCTCTCCCGGACTTCTCCATACCCTAAAACGCCTATCTGTGTACTGTGTAGTCTGAACAGTATCTTGACTCGTCTGTAAAAAGGACAGGTCGTCAATCTTCTCTGATACATCCAACATGGTCCATGGCCCACTCATATCGTGTCTGGCGGTTCTGGGTCAGCGGAATGCGAATACATGGTCTTCTCAATCGGAGACCACCTTCGTGCAACCTTGCCCAGATAGTCTGCGTCGAAACATTTACCCCGAATGTATTCTGAAGGTCACTGCGAAGCTGGGTTGCTGTTGCAGAGCGGTTCCTGTGGACCTGAATGATCAAAAACCGGTCTTCAGCTGCATATGTTGCCCTGTCTCTGCAACCACCATGTCGTCTTACTGGTGTGCCATACTGCTGAAATCTTGCTCAGGCTCTGGTGATTAGCGTATGGTGCACAGCAAGGGCTTCACCAACCTAACGATGCGTAGCCCCTTGCTCCACCATCCCAACATCCCACCACATTTCTGCTTCAGACAAATGTCTTCTCACTTTTGCATTCGCCATTTCCAATCATTAAATCACAAGGGTTTGTGTTAAAATGAATTGAATACCCTGCACATGTCATGTACATGTACACGGTACACGAAAACATTATGAAAATCAAGGGGTACATGCTTTCCATGACTGTCACGAAAAGTCTGTCTGTCAAGAGCTAATGTAAACACTGGGGACCATCTCAATACATTCCTCAATCATATCCACCAAATGTATCGCAAATATGTCACAAGCAAATTCCACAATGATGTGTCAAATATGTGGTGCATAGCAAACTTTGAGTAGTATAGTAATAACTGGATTTGTTGGGTGTCCCTGTTTATTAACACCCCCAGAAGAATGATTAAGTCCTCAGACTGTTAACAGCCCTTGACTTCATCTCAGGCTGTTAACAGACCCTCTGACTGTTAATCATTCCTGTTGGGCCGTTACTAAACCATATCACCTTCCAAAAGCATGTCATTGGTATATTATTATCAATTCATTGTGTGTTACCTTTGTGTTAATACTAATTTACACACCCTGTAAGGGAGCATGATAAACTTGAAACAAAGATTGTAATGTGTAGCCAGCTGCGAATGACTATTTTTAATCAATAGCACCCGCACAGCACCTATCCAGCACTGACGTTCTGCACAGTAGTCATTTCATCTTCCAGGAAATCTGTTTGCAATTTCATTGGTGTTGGTTGAGATAAATGTCAATATTTATTATTTATTTATTGGTGTTTAAGGTCACATATTTCTGCACAATGGCTAATCATGACCATGACAGTTTTACGGGTGGAGGAAGCCGGAGTACCCGGAGAGAACCACCGAGCAACGGCGAGCAACTGTCAGCTCCCCAACATACTAACTCCACGCAAGCAGGGTTAGCATTGGTTGAAGACAAGTGCACCATCGACGTGCAGTATGCCTTAGTACACAGCGTCACCGTGCCCCCACGTGGGCAATGGGGGTGAAGTGTCTTGCCCAAGGACACACCGCGGTTGCCGCAGGTGGGATTCGAACCGAGGACCTCTCGGCTTGCAGCCTGCACCTCTGTCTACTGAGCCACCGCGCCCCCCGATAAATGTCAATAATAAATAAATGATAATAATAATATGATTTTCTCAAGCAGCGTTAGGCTCTATTACTGGACCCATACATCTGTGATTGGTAGCACCCAAGCCAGAAAATAAGCAGCCTGTCATCTGCAAAATGAGGTCCCCAGAGGGTGAATTTAGTGATGCTACCCTGCACAGCAGGGTAGCATCACTAAATTTACCATCTGTGAACCTCAATCTGAATCAGTCTCAAATTCACCCTCTGGGAACCTCATTCTGAAAATGTCAGACTGCTTATTTTCATGCCTCGTAGCACCACACCCATTATTGCCTCAGGGCCAGGCTGCTAATGACTGCTAGAATGCTAATCATAGATGGCAGTCCAGTAATGGAGCCCAACACCCTCGAAAATCATGTTATTGTATAATTTATGACCAGAGAGGAAAGAATAACAGTCTGAGGGTTTATTACTACGGGGCATTTAATTAAACCTGGGCAATAAGCAGGTATTTTCCGACCTAAAATCCATTTTCCAAGGTAATAAATTTGCTGAGGCATTTTCATGAATATTGTGATTTTTAAGCATACATTGTATGTTTTAATTTTTTTTCTTCAGGGAACACCAAACTCAAGGATTCTCACATTAAAAATTGGTTTTGAAGTCGATTTTGATGTTTATATATCAATGTTTATTCTAAACATAATTTGTAGTATCGTTGACAGGCCTTTAAAAACTAAAAATTTACTTAACCCGAAATTCGGGTAAGAAAAAAAAGGCCAGGTTGAGATCTGAGGTAAATCTACTGAACATACTGAAAAGCCATCTCATGATCTGTACAGTTGACAGGCTACTGTGGTGCGTAATGAACAAAAGACAATCAAACCAGTTTTGTTGATTTAATGTTTCTTGAACTAACTAATATATAAACCATAATTTACTGTATTCAAAATTACCTAGGCAAATGGTGTTTTTTCCTGAGGCCTGTGACGAAAATGAGGGCTGTTAATAGCCCAGGGGACTGTTATTCATTCCTTACAAGTTATTAATAAGCCAGTTCGCCAAACAAAATCATGTTATTACTATTAATACCATGACGAGGGCGCGGTGGCCCAGTTGGTAGAGGTGCAGGCTGCAAGCCGAGAGGTCCTCGGTTCGAATCCCACCTGCGGCAACCGCGATGTGTCCTTGGGCAAGACACTTCACCCCGATTGCCTACATGGGGGCACGATGACGCTGTGTACTGAGGCGTACTGCACGTCGATGGTTCGCATGTCTTCAACCAATCTAACCCTGCCTGTGCTGCGGTGCAGAGTTTAGAGTTACGATGTTGGAGAGCTGACAGCTGCTTGTCGTTGCTCGGTGGTTCTCTCCGGGTACTCCGGCTTCCTCCACCCGTAAAACTGTCACGGTCACGATTAGCCATTGTGCATAAGTATGTGACCTTAAACACCAATAAATAAATAAATAATAAATTAATACCATGACTGGAAAAAAAGCTGTTAATAAATTTTGTTTTCATTAACAATCTGTCACCCGCTTCCGGTTGCATTTGAATTGTGTGTTTTTTCTAATATAATAGAGAACGTACACTAAGGTGGTAATAATAAACCGTACCACACTCCAAGGTTCCAAACTTACGTTATTGTTTTATTGACTGCCCACTACAAATGATTAACAGCCCAAGATCTTATGAAAAATTCAACAAAACCAAATCATATTTGATCCTCATTGGAACAAGCTTGTTCCTTACCTTATTTTTGGGACCAATAAAAGAATTTGCCAGGCCTTTAACTGGTAGAGTGCTGGAAGCCCATATTTCGGCTTTATTCTGAAGTGCAGGTACCACAGCTTGAAGGCTCATATTCAATGCATGTGCTTTGTATTATGTTTGAAGTGATATTATTTAATATATAAGGGTTTGCCTTGTTACAATTTATGGGAGGGTGCCTATGGGCACTCTCCCATAAAGTGTAACAAGGCAAAGACATGTGTACAAGATCTGATGGTCAAAAATAATTTAGCACTCTACCAGTTAAGTACACTTTCAGAATATACACTACATGGAGAGTGGATTATTACTAAATCACCTGTGGTGTGAAGTTTCCACCCAGACAATAATAGTTGATTCCTGTGATAATGCATGAAATGAAAAGGTTAAGCAGTTTTAGCCAAGGGATCTCCAGGTTCTACCTGGAGGTCCCTTGGCCAAAACTTTGCTTGTCATTCTAATGTCTTTTCCCAGACAAGGAATTTTTATCTGAGTGGAAACTTCACCCCACGAGTGATTTAGTAGCAATCCACTCTCCTGTACTGTACATGTGTGGCAAAAGTCAAATAAAGTTTTTGCAAGAATAAAATTTTCTTCTCATTTCCTTTACGGCAACTGATTCTGCTTCTCACAAATTTTGAGCCCAATCTGACTGCGGAGCATTCTCATCTCAGATCGACTTACACAAAGGAGTTTATATTAATCAGGAACTAAACATTGCAACAGCACAGTGTCTACAGTACAACCATCATGGACAGGTCACATTCTACTGCAGGCGTGGCATTCTGAAAAATGCAGGAGGGCAAAAAATCGCTCTCCTCAATCAGCTTAGGAGAGCAATTAGCTTTACACAGCATTTTAAGTATCCAGTTGAACGAACTCATTGAAACTGAAACCAACAGAGTACATCAGTGATTTTATTAACTTTACTAAGGTAAAGTGAAATCTTTTAGACATCTAGATGTCTCACTCAGCAACCGAACACACACTTGACAAGACCTGTGTGTGTACCCAGACCTGTTGTCCAAGAAAGTTATACGCCTACCACTACCACCTTCAACCCCCCAAGGGGGGTTGAAGGTGGTAGTAGTAGGCGTATGACTTTCTTGGACAACAGGTCTGCTTGAATCTACAGTCACATCCTGGTGCAAGTGCTTCAAGTGACAGGATGGTAGTAATGGTAGTATATTATAGTGTCAATATTCCTTGAATAATTACCTCTCAAACTGTGATGTCAGTTGTTGAACTTGAAACTGACAGAAAAAAAAATATTGCTGTGACCCATTTTGCTTCAAATGATTGCAGCTGTGTTTGGGTATGGTTGCAGCCATTACCTTTTACCACTAAACCACTTTCAAAATGAAATTACGTGATGTTATGTGACTTCGAAGTTAAATTACATTTTTGCTTTACAACAAAAATTTAATGTGAGCATAATACATGTAATCTCAATCATCCCAGACCAAAATATTTAGGAGGGCAATTTTTTCGCTCTCCTTAATTCTTTCAGCAGGGCAGTAAGGGGAGCTAAAAAATCGCTTTCCTGAAATTGCCAAGCCTGCTACTGGTGGACTAAATATCCATGGACGCATTAATATTCGATTCCCAAAACTAATTATAGGAATAATCGTCAAAAATTTAATGAAACACCCGGTACATTAATAAAAATTTTGCTGATGATCATTTTTATTACCTGGTAAATGCAGACATGACATTGCTCCCTATGCATGGATTACGAGTGAGGAGATTTACGACCAGTCCATGGCAGTTGTACTGTATTTTATGAGATGTCCTTGTTACTCTATATGCCTCACACAGTCATGGAAATCTGCTGCAGGTAATTGTTTGCGTGGATACCACTTGCAGAGTTTTAATCCTGCCTAAGCATTTTTTGCACATACAGTTTCAGTTGTTTTCCACATCACTAGTATCTTGGCCAACCCCACCGCTCCCTCCATTAAGGGTGACACAGAAGTGGCATTAAGCTAAAAGGAAAAACGGTGTGTTTCAGGTTGCCCAGCCCTATCCAAATTTTTGTGCCTGTCGCCGACTTTTTGTACATATTCAGAAATATTTTGCCAGAAAAGCTCCCTTTTTGCATTTCCGGTTATAATTTGTAAACATTTTGCCATGTTCCTGACATGGGCATGTTGAAATTTATTACTCTGTGCTCGCATCCTATCTCGTGAAGACACAGCCATTGTTGGAAATACATGTAGGTACATGTATCTGTCCTTGGAAAGCACTTTAACTGGTTGAGTGCTGGAAGCCACCACTATCAGGGCTTTCAAAAAAAAAAGCGTACCAGAGCAAAATCCAACATTTTCCTTGCTTTTGTTTCAAGTTCAGTCAAATGCAAATATTATTTTGTTTATATAAATTTATTTTATTACAAACTATTGAAGAGTGCCATTTGGCACTCTCCAATAGTTTGTGATAAAACAAATTTTGAATAACAAATTCAGACAATCAAAAGCCCTCAACCAGTTAAGATGAATAGTTTTCAAACCTTCAGGATCTGTCGCACAAGGGGACAGTTTCTGCCATAACTATTAAAGTTTCTGCAGTCTGTGCAGTGTAATAATACAATACTGGTATTGCTGCCTTTATGTTCTTTGCTTATCCCCTTTGAAAAATTTAGTACCATTTCTCTCTCTGGAGCATAAATTCTGTCTGAAAATTGGGAAGAAATTTAAAAAAAAAAATCCATGCATGGGCAATGATGTCAATGCTTTGTTTACCATGTAATACAAAAAAACAGCAAAATTTTAAGTGCAACCCCATGCTTCATAAAATAATTTTTTGATAATTATCCCTATAATTAGTGTTTGAAATCTAAGAATACCATGTCTGTGGAAATATTGCCCACATGTGTGAAGTGACCAGTCCACAGCAGTCATACTGTACAGTCCCTACTGTAGAAACTGAACCTTTAAAGAGAAATCAGAACATTTGCTCCAAGATACTAATTTTGTTGTTTTTCTTGATCTGGTCACTTCAGTTTTGAAATCTCACCCCATCGTCTGTCCGTGTGATTTGATCAGATCAGCATTCAACCGATGATTGGAATCAGTCACCCCAATTGGCCGATTGTGAGTAGTCGGCTGACAACAGCAACAGCTCCTGGAACATCTGTTCAACTGATTGTTGCAAAGCATTTTTTGTGATGATTCATTAACAACATTTTATTATCTTCTGCAATTGGTCAATGTAAAATGATGTCAAAGATACCATTCAATACAATTGAAAAACAACCACAAGGTATATTCTTAATTTCTTGAGACGCCCATGTGTGGGATATACAGTTAACACAACATGT
The DNA here is from genome assembly GCA_031216915.1 of Pictodentalium vernedei. Taxonomy (NCBI): domain Eukaryota; kingdom Metazoa; phylum Mollusca; class Scaphopoda; order Dentaliida; family Dentaliidae; genus Pictodentalium; species Pictodentalium vernedei. Next base: position 151,513,940 of record CM062294.1, read on the forward strand.
AAAGCTTACAGTTAAAACTAAAAGTCCTGTCATGAAATGCGCACAAATAGCACGTTGATATGCGCGTTAATGTACGTGGTGTGGCCCAAGTAAAGCTATCAAATTCTGTATATATGGCCTGTGCACAAGCAATGTTTCAGCCAATGGACCTCCTGGTAACCCGGAGGTCCATTGGCAGAAACATTGCATGTGTTTGCTATGTGTAACCAGACGAACCTGCCGTGGTTTGGATGCCATTCAATATGGCAATTGCGCGCAATTCCAACACGCAATTAAGCCTAGATAAGCGCACTATTGGTGACAGGACTTCTAGTTTCAACTGTACAATTGAGCGTATTTGCAGTGGCAGTCGCCAGTTCATACTGGAAAAAGTGAAGGATGCATTTCCGTTCCCTCAGGTCGTAGTAAAATGACCAGTCTTGCACACCAGGGTGGTACACAAGGCTCTGAGAGCTACATATACTGTCCAAGTGTGTGCGTCTGGTCATTTTACTGCGACTTGAGTCAACATCATTTAACACTGTGAAATATGTTCAATTTAATGTAGTTCTTTCAAGCCTTGGCTCATCTAGTAGTGCCCAATATTACAGTCGGAATTGGCCAAGTGTGGGTTCAAATAACTGGTTTTCGGTTGAGCACTAGATCCGATTGTGGTCTGATCGAGAAAATGCCACTTTTGTCATAACAGCACTGTACATTTTTGGCTTTCATTTGCACTCACTACACTTAAAACTAGAAGTCCTGTCACGAACTGTGCGCTTATCTAAGCTTAATTGCACGTAGGAATTGCGCACAATTGCCATATCGAATGGCATCCAAAGCATGACAGGTTCTCGTTACTCATAGCACTCATAGCAAACACAGGCAATGTTTCTGCCAATTGACCCGGAGGTCATTGGCTGAAACGTTGCTTGTGCACAGGTCATATGTACAGAATCTGATATCCTTACTATAGTCTTAGCGCGCAGATCGACATGCTCTTTGTGCACATTTCATGATACAGTTAAAACTAGAAGTCCTGTCCTGAATAGTGCGCTTATCTAGGCTTAATTGCGCGCAATTGCCATATCGAATGACATCCAAAGCACGGCGGGTTCTCTTGGTTACTCATAGCAAACACATGCAATGTTTCTGCAAATGGACCTCCGGGTTACCCAGGCTGAAACATTGCTTGTGCACAGGCCATATGTACAGAATTTGATAGTTTTACATGGGCCATAACTCGTACATTAACGCGCATATCAACGTGCTATTTGTGCGCACTTCATGACAGGACTTCTAGTTTTAACTGTTGGACTTCTAGTTTTAACTGTAGTCTTTAACAGAGAATGATAATGTTCCCATTTTGAGGATTATGAAAAAAAAATAATTGGAAAAAACCAAACACAAACAGACTTCCTCATTGACATGGATGAGGATTAAATCTTTGTCTTCAGTTTTAAAACCCTTATGATGTATGTGCATTTCCTTCTGATGTTAATTTATGTGGTTAGTGATACATGTATGCAGGCAAAATCTCATTTTATTGATGAGTTGTTTTAGTCCATTCAGCAGCCGTCTCATAAAAACTTATTTTGTATTTTTTTGTACAGTAACATTCAAAAGTAAGATGCATGATGATCTGGCCAAACCAAGAAAGGTGTGCATATCCAATTATTATTGCCATTTCCTGATTTTTCGCTTAACTTGACAAAATCAAGATAAGCTATTGTCATCACGTGTTTGGAAGTCTGTGAGTCTGTTCACATTTTCCTTTAGTACAGGCCACACTCCGTAGTTCTTGTCCGATCGTCACGAGATGTCAGATGCAGGTTTGAGGTCATGTCTAGATTGGAACATCCCCTTTTGGTCGTAGTCGGTCAACTGTGATGGCAGCCCGAGCCCGAAAACCATTGGCGCAGTCTACAGGTCGTATTAATGAAGGGATTTCATTGTAATTTGGTACGATGACTCTGTATAATGTCTAGATAAGAACGTCCCCTTTTGGTCATGATCTGTCAACCGTGATGGCTGCCCAAGCCCAAAACCCAAACACTTTTAGCACAACCTACAGGTCGTATTTATGGAGGGATTTCATTGTAACTTAGTAGGATGCCTCCGTATAATGTCAAGATGAGAACTTCCCCTTTTGGTCGCGAGCGGTCAACTGTGGCGGCTACGGGGTCCCGATCCTTGCGGGAACCAAGGGAAATGAAGCAGTGTCTGTTCACTGTGGTAAACACTACATGTAGGCTCTGTTTTCCTGGTTAAATAGGACTCAGTCACCAATGTTTGGGAGGTGAAACCCTCTGTAAAATGGGCAACAAGGCTTATTAACACTCACCCCCGGTCTTGAGTTGATACTCATGTTGTGGTTATGATTAGCCATTGTGCAAAAATATGTGACCTTAAATAAATAAATAATACAGGGTCCCGAAGCCCGAAAACCTTTAGCACAGTCTACAGGTCGTATTTATGAAGGGATTTCATTGTAATGTGGTAGGATGACTCCAGATAATGTCTAGATGAGAACGTCTCCTTTTGCTTTTGGTCATGATCATTCAACCGTGACGGCTATACATGTACATGCACGAAAACCTTTAGTTAAACTACAGGTCGTATTTATGAAGGGATTTCAAGGTAACTTGGTAGGATGACTCAGTATAATGTCCAGATGATGACGGTCCCTTTTGGTAGCGATGGGTCAACAGCCATGGTGGCTACACATGCCCGAAGCCCGAAAACCTTTTGCACAGTCTACAGGCCGTATTTATGAAGGGATTTCATTGGAACTTGATAGGATAACTCGTTTTGGAATAATTTCACTGTAACTTGGTAACTTTTGTTGACGTACACTAACTGTGAGGGCCACATTAACCCACCCTCAATTGTTTAGTACAGTCTACACCTCAAATTAATTGTATTGAAACCATTTGCACACGTGGAACATAAATTTACATATTCTCAATTATCACAGTTCTTGTTGTATTTCATAATCCCTTCGTAAACATTGAACATTATCCTTTTCATCAAATACCAACACAGTCATGTTAAGCTACAGTGTCATTGACACTTTCACTTACCTATGTTGATCATCAGCATAGGTGTTTGCGTCTGCCTAAGTATAGCTGCTAAGCTGTGTTGGTCAATAATTGACCAACAGGACTTCTATAATTAAGGCAGATGCAAACACCTATGCAGCAGATGAATGGTTGATCCTCAACCTCATTCCACCATCCAATCATACTAGATCATTCATCTTGGCAAAAATTTTGCCTGACCCGGATGACAATTTGGCGCAACCTGATTTTCGTTCATGTGCCTTTCATTTTAGGTAACCTCCACACGGCTCAAATGGCTGTTCGCCTCAAATCGACAGGCCTGTACATTTAAGTTCAGTGAGAACTTTTAGGGTCGGTAGGTGGATAAGGTGTTAGAAGTGTGAAGAAAATGAACATCTTTATAAATTCATCTCATACCTTATTTTTAACTGTCAAAACTAAATTTTTGATTTGGTCATTCAGAGCTCCAGATGTACATTATCAACTGTCTTGACTCCCCAACATACTAACTCCACACAAGTAGGGTTAGCATTGGCTGAAGACAAGTGCATCATCGATGTGCAGTTCACCTTGGTATACAGCACCGCATTGCCCTTCACATGTGTGATCAGGATTAAGTGCCTTTCCCAAGGACACAATGCTGTACCCCTGGCAGGGATCAAACTGTGGACCTTTCGGTTTGAAATCCAATGTCGTAACCAATGAGCCACCACGTTCCATTGAGAATAGATACTGCTCTCAGGAATAGAGCTGGGCGATATTGAAATTCAGTTTCAGTATCTATATCGCTATCAGGTTATGCATGCTGAAATTGTGTTCTCTGAACTTCACCTCATAAGTTTTAACCCTATATCATGACCCTGAAGGTCAACCTGCGTAACTTAGACAATAGAGTTATCTCGCATCTATCGTAAAACTCCATCGTCCTGACGACGAGCACATGGTCACAGGTTGTCTTAAGTTCATAATATTGCTGTCGCGACTATCATTTTTTGTAATCGACTAATCGTGACCAGTAATCGACGGTTAGTCGATTAATAGTCGCTTCCCATGATCATTCTTCTGTTCGTAAAACTCTGAAAATGACAATGGCATCAGTGTGTTCAGACGAAGTGGGGTTGTGGGAACAACAAATCGGTCCCGACTGAAGCTACATGTAGTCCAATCTTGGACCCACAGTCCGTAATATAATTTTTGGGGTTGGTACGTCCTGTAGGACGTACCAACCCCCAAAATAATATTACTGGCTGCGGGTCCAAGTTTGAACTAGACTGAAGCCGATGAATTAAAATGAATTTACCAAAGAACGTTCCTGCATATGTTTCCTTTCTGCAATAAGTTTCTCGAAATTTTGAACATTGAGATCTATGCATTCCCTCGTCAGTTGTTAAAATTGGATCTTAGTCTGAAGATCCGGACTTTGAGAAGTGATCTGACGTCTGACTTTCGTCATAATTTTGTCACTTCCGCGCTTTGGGTTTTCCAATGGGTGCATTCATGTGTACAAGACTGGAGAAATTCAGAAGAATCTATTCTTCTCGAGTAACTGTGAGTGTTCTTTCTTACACAATCAGTGACAGTCGTACAGTCTTCCGGATATGAATGTTAGCTATGGTTAGATATTTAAAGTTATTCACCTTCATTGATCATTCACCTCACAAAACAATGCAATTGAGCCCCGACGTGTAGTAGAGGTGTACCACCTTGAAAATGAACGACGATCGACTAAAAATAAAAAACGTCGACTACTTCAATAGTCGACGGTTAGTCGACTAATCGAATAATCGAGACAGCCCTAGTTCATAACCGTACTTTTCTCACACATCGCGGCCAAAGTATAAGTTGGTTTTAGCTTAAATAATATCAGACGTTTGATTTGTTAAGTTATTAACAAAATAATATCTGAGTACTGATCAAAAAACAAATGGAAAAACTGTTAAATGGTACATGTTCCACAAACTGAACTTCCCCGCTTGAAAATGACAGTAAAACTTACCAATTTTAATTTTGTCGCTGCCGAGTTAAAGGTAATTTCTTGAAAAAAATTGAAATATTTTTTTGTGATGATTGTGAATCTGAGACCGTAAATTGGTCGTGTTGGCTGTTGATGCAATTACAAAAGTTCACACCCGGAAGACTTTTTGTCAATTCCTTCAAAATCTGTTGCCAATGCACTCTTATAGACTTGCGTTCTGCCATGTTTATAGCACATTATGAGGAATTCCCGCCTTATCCCTGATCAGCTTGCACAAAATCTAAATATCAAAATTTCGGTAAAGTTCATTTGCATTCGGTACGATGTTCAATTTCAAAGAAATATCGAAACCGTACTGTAAATTCGGTATTTTGCCCAGCTCAACTCAGGAATAATCCAAGCCAGCACCAGGGGCCGAAAAAGAGCCCCTTTCTGAATGCCAAATGGTCTTATTTTTCCCAATTCCAGCTTGAAAATTCCTAATCCTCTGTCCTAAACCATTGTAACTTACATGTTGCTCTCACCTGCCTAATGAAAGTGTCAACACCATTATTAATTTTTGGAGAAAAAAATCTCTGCATTCACTATTATTTGGCAGTGAGGAATAGATGGAAAATGCCATCACTATTCTGGCCTTCAAATTCATTTATTTTCAATATTTACACCTTCTTTCCCTAATTTGGGTACATTAAAACCAGGAATAACAGTCTTATCCTGCTTTGTTTTATTGCCTTGCCTTTGTGTTTCTATGACCACATTTAATAGAAGTTATTCTCAAATGTAGAATGCCGTTCAAAGAGGCTCAGAAAATTTATATATTAGTAATATAAATTCGTCAAATTGCCGTCATGCTCGGAAGTTTACTTCCTTCTAAGCGGCTTTCATTTTTGACTAATTCTAATTTCGTTACGTTAAGTGCCGTACCAATGTGTATTGCGTCATGGGAATGTAAAATTTAGCGTCACACAGATCCTAATTGTTGAATGGGAATTATAACAATTATCAAGATACGCGTACGTCTTACAGATCGATTTATTATTTGGCAAGTGGCCGCCTAGCTCCTGATCACGAACCTGTCTATAAGATCGCCGATACATATCTTCCATGGGTGGCAACAAGTAAATATATGTTCCGCATTACACGTTATTCACTGTGTTTAATTGTAAATTATAGACAAACAATACCGTATCAGATCTTCCTTAGGTGGTAACGAGTGGAGATATATTCCGCGTTTTTATGCGCAAATTTTGTTTTCAGCCTTAGAATTAGGAGCATTCAATCATTTATCTCAACCTCGCCCTGGTAACAGAGGCAGAAGCGAGTTCACATGCAGTATTCACACATTCAACTATTCCTTGACCCGAATTGTTCAAACGCGTTGTTCTCCATATTCAAGTGTATTGCTTGTAAAATCCCCGTATCATATCTCCCTTGGGTGGCAAAGGTATGGTCCCCGTTTCATTTTGTTCCTCGTATCCGAGTCTATTACGTGCAAAATAACCGTATCATATCTTCCTTGGGTGGCAACAAGTAAAGATATGTTATGCGCTTCACTTTGCTTTTTGTGTTCAAGTGTAAATTATGCAAAAAATACCGTGTAATATCTTCCTTGGGTGGCAACAAGTAAAGATATGTTCCGCGTTATTACGCAAAAAGCAAATATGAATTAGACACTATTTATAAAACCTCGCCCTGGTAACAGAGGCAGTAATATAAATATAATAGTTCTGATACATAATTTTATATGTAGTTTACCTAGTAGGCTATCTAAATCAAGTACAGGGGAACAAACGATAAGTCACCAAAGCTCAGTCCAAATGACCGATATTAAATGGGTTACGATGCTGATATATGAACTGTTGAATCGAAGCCAAGTTCTGGCTCCTGTGGGCAATATTCTGATGAACAGAGATGAATCTGTAGGAAAAATAATGAGGCTGTGTTGCAGAAATTCAAATACAGATTAGTTGCTACAGTACAGCTGCCATCGACTGGTCACTTTCCATGGATGCAATAATATTACATTCCAAACACTAATTATATGAATAGTCATCAAAAATTTAATTAATGAAGCACCGGATACAACCTGGTGCCTTATTGATTAAAATTTTGCTGTTGATCATTTTTATTACCTGGTAAAAGTATGCGTGGACATCACTGCCCGTGTGTGGATTACGACCAGTCCACGGCGACTGTACTTTATTATAGTCTAATCTTATCATGGGCAAGCAATGCATGCTACAAAAGAGGATGACATCCATAATCACTATTTGGGGAAGAGACATGAATTATTGCCACTTCCTGATTTTGTACCTATGTTACATCTTCAGATGATCAACAGTTTAAAATGATGTTGAGCATCAAACAATCATCAGCATAGGTATTTGCATCTGGCCTGAAGTATAGCTGCTGTTTTGCTGTACTTCAGGCAGATGCAAACACCTATGCAGCTGATGATTGGTTGATGCTCAACATCATTCCACCATCCAATCATACAAGATCGTTCAACTTGACAAAAATTTCACGTGACCCAGACGACAATTTGGCACAACCCATTTTTCATTTCCATGCTTTTCATTTTAGGTAACCTCCACATGGCTCAAATGGCCGTTCGCCTCAAATCGACAGGTCTGCACATTTAAGTTCAGTGAGAACTTTTATGGTCGGTAGGTGGATAAGGTGATAAAAGTGTGAATAGAATGAACGTCTCTATAAATTCATGTCATACCTTTGTGCACTTGAAAGGTGGGTAGCTTCTGTGTGAGAATGGATGGACGTATCAACGTATCGAACCAATTTGTTGAATTCTAAAGTGTCTTCATGTTTATGTGGATGACTGGGGTGGGGTCAGTTACTTGGGGCTCAGCGATTGAATGTGGGACACATTGCAGGAGCCATGAATAATGACGTAATGAGTGGGCATTTTATTGGCAAAGTGATCAACCACCTACTAGTATAGTACAGCTGCCATGGTTTGGTCACTTCCCATGGCAGGGTAATATTTCCACAGATAATCGTCAAAAATATGATTAATGAAGCACCGGGTTGTACCTGGTGCTTCACTAATTAAAATTTTGCTGATGATGATTTTAATTACCTGGTAAATGCACACATAGACACCATTGCCTACCCAGTCCATGGCGACTATACTGTTGGTCCATCTCATCAGTGTACAGATGTGTGATTCAGAAGGGTTGAGATGTGCTCATTTTCACACTCCTGGTGATTGAGTGAGGGATGTGATACATGTAGGTGTGCAGGTGCGATTGAACCTTCACACTCGAAGCACCGCTGACCTTTCAGTTTGAACTTCAATGCTGTACCCACTGAGCCACCACACTCGCTGTTGCTAGGAGGTAAGTGGATCAAGCAACTGGCTTGTGAAGTTCTCTGTCTACTTTTGTGTTCACAGAACTGTATGTACATTGTACATGTATGGACTTAGCACATTCAACCAGTAAGATAATGTTTTCATCTATTTGCATGATTGCTGTAAATTGATCCAGTTGCCAAGTTTGATGGGCTGTCATTGGTGGAAGTGATTTTTGCTTAGATACAGTTGTACCTTAGCAATCATGTCATCATCCTTGATTCTCTTAACTGATACTGATAATCAGCTCATCAGCAATCCCAATAATATGTCACATGATAGGCATTGTGGAGAAGAAAATTTGAAAAATTCTACTTAAGTAATTTTTCTCTCACCCTTTCACCACTGATTGTCTGAAAAATAGAATTTTTTCTGCTTCAACTCCTTGCATGTTGCTGTCAGATATTCCTGTCTAGGACAGGATTTCGCTTACCATTGAAATAAGCAAATTTGGGAACATGTATATATATCAACCTTTCCTCTGTCAATTGAATGGATTTTTTTCACAAAAAATTTCTTGAGTTTAGTGCAGATGAATTTTTCATCAAATCTACAAAATTATCTTGATAATTTTTGGCGGGTGATGAGTTAATTAACCACAAGATTCCGGTTCAAATCCCACCTGTGGCAACCATGCTATGTCCTTGGGCAAGATGCTTAATCTCAATTGCCCACTTGCAGATACGATGCCGTTAGTCGTCCTGCACCTCGATGGTGCACTTGTCTTCAACCAATGCTAACCCTGCTTGTGTGGAGTTAGTATGTTTGGAAGTGTGCCAGTTGCTCGGTGTTTCTCTCTGGGTGTTCCAGCTTCCTCCACAAATAAAACTGTCAGACACGATGTAACCCTGGTTGCCGAAAGTGTTGTTAAATCCCAATAAATAAATGAATGAATAAATAAGTAAATAACCACCACCAGATTGACGACTGCTTCACAGCAGCCATCAGTTCATCTGATGCCTGTGTTATTTTATATGTACATGTATGAAAACTGTAAGGGAGCTTTAGCTGAAAATCTCAATCAGGCTGTGTAATTATTCATTTCCACTCCAAAGCAGTGTGGAAGTTATCATAATGACTCTTCAGATTAATTCCCTCAGCCCAAGCTCCACTGATAAACTGGGTGATGGCAGAGTACATGTACCTATGCACTGTGTGTATTGTAGAAGTTCATCAGATCTGTCATTATCACTTGCTTACATGTCTGAGCCAGCAAGACCATATTTCTTCTAGTGGTGTGAATGTTGTGATTTTATTGTTATTATTTTTATGGGGAATTAATTTGTCTTGGCCTGCCTGTTCATACATATCCAGTCAAATGATCGGAGATCGTTAGTTTTCTTCAATGATAAATCCCACAGCACTTGGGTTTTTGGAGGAAGGTTACACATGCAGGGGTGTTATTTTTCAGTTTTTTATCTGATTTCAGTTTTTTTCCTACCTAAATACAATTTTTTCTTTCTTTGAATTTAAATTTTGCTTTGAAATCCTGGGAAGTGAAGCAGTGCTTGTCTACTATAGTATACAAGCTATCTTTTTTTACTGTTAAAATAGGATCTGGTAACCAAATGCCTGGGTTGAAAGTCATTTAAATTGAGCATATTCACTGTAAATAATGATTGGTTGGACATGATTTTTTATATCCATGTTCAGGGATTCCTTTAGGTATTGACAGGGGTCATTTATGGGACCCTTTCCCAATGACATTTGGGCATGATTTTTCCCAATTCATAACCCCAAATTTCCCAATCTCAGTTCATGCGACATAAATCATTGTAGGAACTTGACTTCATGTTGTAGTCAAACATACAGAAAGTGACCTTAAACATCAATAAATAAATAAATTTACCTCCCAAACTGGTACTACATGTAGTAGAGTGTTAATTATTTTTCAGAGGCCATTTTAAATGTAGGTAATTTTTTCCTTGAATACCATGCAACATGTACTAGCAAGAGGAGCCTCAGTTTAGCCACATATTGATTACAAAAAATCGTTTTGAATCAATTTATTGGAGAGTGCTAACTGGCATTCCTCAACGGATTGTAACAAAAACAATTTTATATAAAGATTTTTTTCTTTTGCTGAGCAGAAGACAAACTAATGGGTAGAGTACAAAACCGCTTGTGTGGCTTTCCACATTTTTCGATACAGACTCGGGGTATTTGATGACTGGATTCGCATCGCAAAATGCTATACAAAAATGTTCAAATGCTAAGGCTACACAAAGTAGATCTTCTGTTTCTCAGGCCATTATTTGTAAAATCGCATGCGGGCGAGCGTTTTTTTTATTTTATTTTTTATTTCTGTAATTACTTCTTTGCCATCAAAAGTTCATGTTCTTGGTTCAAGTTTTAGGCCTCATAATCTACAGAATAGCATGCGTGGTAATCTATTTCATCCCTTGAGTGCAAGAAGGCTTTGCAATGCTAAAGCATTGCAAAGCCTTTTTGCACTCAAGGGATAAATTCATCAATTTTTTCAACTTGGGTAAAATATCAGACATAAACCATTTAATTTTTATTTTTTTTTAAGTTTAAATTGGTTATAAAAAGAGAGCATGCGGCAGCCAAAAGGACCATGCGGGAGGGCCTGAGAAACAGATTTGTTATTTTTTTAGGCCTAACCATTTTTCTTGAATATTGGCCTTATATTCACTATTTATCATCACTTTCTGCAACCAAGATGGAAACTGCTGCTCCAATTTTTAAGAACAGAAAATACCCTGAGACTATGAGTATTTTGGCCCTTAACCAGTTAATAATCAGATTTGAGCCATGTCCCTGCACCTCTGGACGGAACCCAGAGGTTACTTAATCCCATACAATTATGTCATATCACACGATTCACCGAAACTCTTTTGCCCTAAACACTAGCATTAAGGGGTGAGGTGGGGGGGGGGGGGGGACAACTGCCCTGGGATGTTTGGTGTTTTGTCTGTTGGTGTTTAAGGTCACATATTTATGCACAATGGCTAATCATGACCGCAACAGTTTTACGGGTGGAGGAAGCCGGAGTACCCGGAGAGAACCACCGAGCAACGACGAGCAGCTGCCAGCTCCCCAACATCGGTTTGGTGTTTTAAAATACTGAAAGTCATCGGAAGGCTTTTGGTATAGCCCCCGGCACTGCTGGAGGTGGTGCTAGTACGGAGTTTCATTACTGGCCAGATTCTGTAACTTCCATTCATATAAAAAAACCCACTTGTTCCAGTTTGTTGGTTTTCCACTGGTGTTTCCTGAGGTGGGGGGGGGGGGGAGGGGGGGGGGGGGGGGGGGCAACTGCCCTTGGATTTTTGGTAACTTAAAATGCTGAAAGTCGTAGTTGCATTGCATGCCAGATTCCATAATTTCCATTCATATAAAAAAAACCCACTTGTTCCAGTTTGTTTGTTTTCCACTGGTGTTTCCTGATTCATA